>JBBPMJ010001010.1:0-10919 GCA_038090255.1 Austroboletus niveus | reverse complement strand
AATCGTCTATTTCTCCTAGTACATCGGACAAGAATTCTGTATTTATAGATACGAAAATAAGCAATAGATTTGCAGAACTTCCATCTGATGAGATTGCACAAGAAACGACTGATGAGGCGTCCGTGATTGGTGCGGTTTGTGATTCACAAGTACTTAATTCCACATCAGAAGAAAAAGAAATGAAGTCCATTAAGCTTTTAATGAAACAGATGACAAAAGAAGTAGAGATCCCATCAACAATGTTCAAGGATCTTGATACAATTCCTGAAGATTCGGAAAAACTCAGAAAATGCTCTAAAAAAATTCCGACGTTTCCAAAAAAATCTTCCCGTAGTTCCATGATTCCGGGTACATCGGAATTGATAAAAGTAAAAACATCTAAGAAACGAAGACAATCTTGGATGAATACAGTTGACCTGTGGTCTGTAGAATGGATAAAGAAAACCATGGATGAAAAAGATCTACCAAGATCTCTTGACCATCTCAGGACGTTTGTTCATGAGAGTCGAAGGTGTGAGGTAGACAAGGAACTTGTACGTTAGTTAAAAGAAATGACCGACAGACAAGCCCACATGTCATTAAGGGAATTACAAAGAAAACCTCAATATGTGGAAAGGAAACGATGATCCAACAATTTCATGGATTTAGAAGTGCAAATCACGACTAACGATCAGAAGGTTGTGAAAGCTAAGGCACTGATAGATTCTGGATGTACCAGATCATCGGTAGACTCAAAATTTGTGGAGAAAAATAAAATCTCTACATTTCCGTTACCGAGACCATTACCGGTTTACAATGCTGATGGAACACCTAACAAAGGAGGCTACATCAAAGAGTACATCTTGGTCGAGATGCAAATAAAAGACCACCAGGAACAGATAGCAATGGCAGTAACAACGTTGTGCACGCATGACATATTCCTGGGACATGACTGGTTGAAAGTCCACAACCCGATAATCGATTGGCAAAGGGATACCGTTGAATTCTGATGCACAGATCACATTCCAAAGTTACAAACAACGGATGACAACAATGAGGATGAGCCCATCCATCCGGAATATGCGGTATGATACCAAGAAGGAGAACACTTATTCAAGATTAACATTAACGAGTACATACGTAATGTCTCTACCAACATAGCAGCTGTTGCTAATGCAGCCAAACAACAACAGACCTTTAAAGATGTCATACCAAAGGAATATCACGAATACAAAAATGTATTCGACAAAGAAAACTTTGATGAGTTACCGCCGTCAAGACCGTGGGATCACGCAGTGGAAATACTACCTGGTGATCATACTGTAGACTGTAAAACGTACAATCTGTCTCTAGTAGAACAAAAGGAACTTGATGCATTCCTAGAAGAAAACTTGGCATCAGGACGGATTCGACCGTCCAAATCCCCATTTGCATCCGCCTTCTTCTTTATTAAAAAGAAGGACAGAAAATTGAGACTCATTCAGAATTATTGGAAACTGAACGCAATTATGGTTAAGAACCGATATTCTCTACTGTTAATCTCGGAATTGATCAATCAATTGAAAGAAGCGACCTTTTTACCAAGTTAGATATACGGTGGGGATATAACAATATCCGAATGAAGGAGGGTGATAAATGGAAGGCCGCCTTCAGAACGAATCGAGGATTATTCAAACCACTCGTTATGTTCTTCAGGCTGTGTAATTCTCCAGCCACATTCCAGACAATGATGAATCACATGTTCCGTGATCTCATCAATAGATGAAAAGTCATCGTATACATGAATGACATTATGATCTTTACAAAAACGCATGAAGAACATAGAAAGATAGTGCGTGAAGTCTTGCAGATACTGCAAGATAACAAACTGTTTTTCAAACACACGAAGTGCGAATTTGAACAGTTAGAAACAGAATACTTGGGTTTGATCATTTCCCAAGATCAAATAAAAATGGATCACAACAAAGTAAAAGCAATCATGGAATGGCTGGTTCTGATGAACCAGAAAGAAGTTCGAAGTTTCCTTGGATTCCTCAACTTTTACCGCCATTTTGTGAAAGATTTCGCCAAAATAGCGCGTCTGCTCAATGCATTAACGAGCAAAACACAGGAATTTACGTGGTCTCCTGAATGCCAAAATGTGTTTGAAGTACTGAAGGTGATACTGACAACTGCGCCAGTACTGTCCATGCCCACAGATGACGGGCAGTTTAAGGTGGAAACAGACGGTTCCTGTATAGGAATAGGGGCTGTCCTGACCCAAAAACAAGGAGAATTATGGAAGCCGATAGCTTTCATTTCTTGCTTACTCAGAGATGCGGAAAAGAATTACCATGCATCTGATCTTGAGATGCTGGCGATCATATTCGCTCTTCAAGAATGGCGCCACTATTTGCTAGGCACAGCACAGCAGTTCCGGATCCTTACCGATCATCGGAACTTGTCATTTTTCAGAGCACCTTGTGATTTGTCATACAGACAAGCCAGATGGCAGCAATTGATCCAAGAATACGATTTTGTTATTGAACATCGTCCAGGGAAAACAAACCCTGCGGATCCACTGTCCAGGAGGCCAGATTACAAGAAGGGGGTAGTCGATTTAAACAAAGACAAAATACTACTACCCAAAGCTCTATTTGTCAATGCGGTTGTACTCTCAGACCAAAAAGACATTGAACAAGTAATGAGAGAATGGCATGACCATCCAACAGTTGGTCACCCAGGAATAAAAGGAACCATTGAGTTGGTTAAAAGAACCTATGAATGGCCTGGGATGAGAAATGACATTGAAAAATATGTCAAAGGATGTGATAAATGTCGGAAAACAAAGACATTTAATCAAGGAAAACAAACTTCGTTGGTTCTGAATGAAGTTCCAAGAAAACCATGGGACATCATTTCAGTAGACATAATAGGGCCACTACCAGAGTCACAAGGAAAGAATGTGATCTTAACAATAGTAGATCGATTCACAAAGATGATTCACCTGTCTGCTATCACAGTGAACATCACGTCAAAAGGGGTAGCAACTATATTACACGATGAAGTCTTTAAACTTCACGGAACACCTCGGAAGGTGATTTCCAATCGTGGATCACAATTCGTATCATCCTTCATGCGAGATTTATACGCTCTTCTATGCATTGAAGCAAATCCATCAACCGCCTATCACCCTCAAACTGATGGGCAAAGTGAATGTATAAACAAAGAAATCGAGCAGTATCTATGTCTATACATAGACCATAGACAAAGTGACTGGACAGAATGGATCAGCATGGCCGAATTTGCACACAATCAGCGAATGACCAGAGCTACGGGATTCAGTCCTTTCCAGTTCAATTTCGGAGTTAACCTGGAAGTGGTTCCGAACAACAAGGAAGTTCAGAATCCATCAGCACAAGAATTTGCTTCTTTAATGAAGCAAATGATGGAACAAGCTCAGTCGGCATTAGAAAGAACAGCCACCGATATGAAATGCTTCTATGACAGAGGCACAAGGAAGTCGGTCGAATATCAGACTGGAGATCTAGTCTTGTTAGACATGGATAATATCCATACAGATCGTCTGATGAAGAAATTTGACAATAAAAGATATGGACCTTTCAAAGTTCAAAAGAAAGTAGGATCAACAGCCTACAGAATCAAACTGCCAAGAGGATGGAAGAAGATTTACCCTGTCTTTCATGAATCATTACTACATCCATACATGACTCCCTTATTCACCTCGCAACGTCCTGACCCCATCCCAGACATTGTACAAAAGGATCATCCCGAATATGAGATCGAATCAGTGATTGATTCTAGATTAGATAAGAATGGTCAGGTTGAATACCTAGTTCATTGGAAAGGATTTCCAAGAGAAGAAAGAGAATGGAAAAAGGCATCCAAAATGACACATGCCATTGATCTAATTTTGGATTTCCAAAAGAATGAACCTTCGGCTCCCAAGTCGAAGAATTGAATCACGATTCCAGTTCGGAATCAACAAATTCTCAACACAGATGCACCATGTGTCTGTCCGATCTGTCAGGATGAACCCCTTCTATCAGTATCTCCAATGTTTTTAACCACGGAGTTCAAAGACTTCCGTTCCCTCTATAATCGTTTCCCAGATGACATGTTCGAATTCCCATCATCAAACAAGGATGTTTGATTCTGAGAAGGGAGTAATGTTGTGACTGTTTTTCCTTTCCGATTCCGAAGGTATGGGAGTGTACCAGAATCTTTCCGAATTATACTGAAGTCATTCCGAAAGATATGGAAGTGCAGTTCCGAGGGACCAGGAGAGTACCGGAACAAGATTATGTAAGATAAGTTTGGACCATGACATAGTATACACGCATAGACAATGTGTTCATAATGGACCAGTAGCACAATGGCTTTACGCCTCATTGAACACTCATGTTTATATGCACAGACCAACAGTAGGTAGTATATAAGTAGGGACACCTTTGTAGTAGGTCTCCAGTTTCGGAATCGCAAACTTTGCACACTTTGTGTATTGGAGTGATACCAAAACTTCTCTTTCTCACGCTCGATCCATTTTGGGTTTGGGCACAACATTATTCTGAAACTCAGCTTTCTGCCATCACTCTTGCCCACATTTTGCGTTGTTCTCTATTTCTCTTTCGCGTTTGCATACCTGGCCTCCAGGGTTAAGGAGTGGTTTCATAGTTCACCACTATTGGCCTTCCCAAAGCTTCCCGCGTAGTCTGGGACTGGTTAAGCACCAGGCAAAAGCTTGTAGCAGTCTAGCGCTGTGTGTAGAGGTCATCCGCCTCTTGATAAATAAGGATAATGTTGCTTGATACATAAACGGTATCACAGATAGAGCACAACTGTGGGTGATCTCCGTGAGAGGATCAGCTGTTCGCGTGATCACAGCCATTGTCACATCGTCGCGCTCAACGTATCAAGTAGTCCATAGCCAGGACTTTTCCGGTTTTCCCCCCCTTCCGACACTCGGACCTGCCTGCCAGGTCAAAATCCACTTTCCAGGGCATTGTTGTCTTTCACGCATCCTAAACCAACCCTATCACCATGCCTCCAATCCGAAACCAAGATGAGCGAGGTCGAGGAAACCCTTTCCAAGACTTCAATGTCTACCGTCACACCCCGTCCCCCTACAATGCCTACGCTGTCCTCATTCCACAAGGCAGGCTACAAGATCGATGTCCGAGATCGATCAGGATCGACCGCCACTGGCTTGTCCTCACATTTGAGAATGGAGACGAATACCGAGTACCAAGAGCAGACAAGCTCTACAAAAAATCAATATCAATATACTGACCGAATGGCTTACGAGAAAGCCATGAGGAAATGGACCCGAGATAGGGTCAAGGGAAAGGCCACATATGGCCAATTACCAGAATGGATTGGAAAGGAGAATGATGACAGTTCGTCGGATTCCTCAAGTGATGACAGTGACGGTGAAGAAGATCGCAGACCGGCACAAAGGAACCCGGTAGTTAGACTACTGCAGGCCGATGCCACGGCCAGAAATATCGGCAAAAGCATCTTTCCGAAGCCAGAATTCTATGACGGCAAGAAGGAGTCGTATCAAGCATGGGAGGCGTCCATGTTTGTGTATCTAAGCGGTTTCATGCCCGAGCCTAGCCAGAGGCAACAAATCATGCTAGCAAACTCCTTCCTTAGAGGAGATAATGCTGCCGGGTGCTTCGCAACCCTGTATGTACAAAGGGTGATGCTTGGTCGGAGATTCACGACCACAGATGTATACTTTGAAGAGTTGTGTCGCAATTTCAGACCAGCTGCAATAGCAGCCATGGCAGAAGAGAAGCTGAGAATGCTTCGACAAGGAATGACTGAATCGGTCAAAGATTTCTTCACCCGCCTTGAGCAACTGGTGATTGAGGCCGAGTTTGATCTCGGAAGAAACAGGTGTCAGCTCGTTGGTATTGCTCGCCGGGGAATCCGCAACAGAGTGGTGACCCAGGTTGAAATGTTGCAGTCCCGACTATTGGACTATACCCACTCTTACGAGAGATGGAAAAAGGCCTTGATCAGGGCAGATCAAGTCTTAACGGAAATCGATGCCCGCCAAAAACAACAAGGGATTGTCTCATTTACACTGAGACAGTCCTTTTGTAACCAGAAAGCTGTATCACCAGGACAAAGCACGACTGCATTGAACAGTCAAACCACTACTGCCGTTGCCGCCGTTTCTGCCACAGCTAACCCCCACCCAAATCAAGTCAGCGTCTTCTCTGGTCAAGGAGCACCTATGGAATTGGACCAAGCGCGTCAAAAAGGAATTTGTCACAAATGTGGAGAAGGCTTGTCGTGGCCTTGTGCAAAACATCCCTTCTGGCCGAGGGGTGAGAAAATGAGAGAAATGGTGGCCGGCTTCTCCAAAGAGCAAGGGGAAAAAATGGTTAAATTCCTATGGGAAAAGGATTTTGGCCCCGAGGAGTAGATATGCAATCGTCTATTTCTCCTAGTACATCGGACAAGAATTCTGTATTTATAGATACGAAAATAAGCAATAGATTTGCAGAACTTCCATCTGATGAGATTGCACAAGAAACGACTGATGAGGCGTCCGTGATCGGCGCAGTTTGTGATTCACAAGTACTTAATTCCACATCAGAAGAAAAAGAAATGAAGTCCGTTAAGCTTTTAATGAAACGGATGACAAAAGAAGTAGAGATCCCATCAACAATGTTCAAGGATCTTGATACAATTCCTGAAGATTCGGAAAAACTCAGAAAATGCTCTAAAAAAATTCCGATGTTTCCAAAAAAATCTTCCCGTAGTTCCACAATTCCGGGTACATCGGAATCGATAAAAGTAAAAACATCTAAGAAACAAAGACAATCTTGGATGAATACAGTTGACCTGTGGTCTGTAGAATGGATAAAGAAAACCATGGATGAAAAAGATCTACCAAGATCTCTCGACCATCTCAGGACATTTGTTCATGAGAGTCGAAGGTGTGAGGTAGACAAGGAACTTGTACGTCAGTTAAAAGAAATGACCGACAGACAAGCTCACATGTCGTTAAGGGAATTACAAAGAAAACCTCGATATGTGGAAAGGAAATGACAATCCAACAATTTCATGGATTTAGAAGTGCAAATCATGACTAACGATCAGAAGGTTGTGAAAGCTAAGGCACTGATAGATTCTGGATGTACCGGATCATCGGTAGACTCAAAATTTGTAGAGAAAAATAAAATCTCTACATTTCCGTTACCGAGACCATTACCGGTTTACAATGCTGATGGAACACCTAACAAAGGAGGCTACATCAAAGAGTACATCTTGGTCGAGATGCAAATAAAAGATCACCAGGAACAGATAGCAATGGCAGTAACAACGTTGTGCATGCATGACATATTCCTGGGACATGACTGGTTGAAAGTCCACAATCCGATAATTGATTGGCAAAGGGATACCGTTGAATTCTGATGCATGGATCACATTCCGAAGTTACAAACAATGGATGACAACAATGAGGATGAGCCCATCCATCCGGAATATGCGGTATGATACCAAGAAGGAGAACACTTATTCGAGATTAACATTAACGAGTACATACATAATGTCTCTACCAATGTAGCAGCTGTTGCTAATGCAGCCAAACAACAACAGACCTTTAAAGATGTCGTACCAAAGGAATATCACGAATACAAAGATGTATTCGACAAAGAAAACTTTGATGAGTTACCGCCGTCAAGACTGTGGGATCATGCAGTGGAAATACTACCTGGTGATCATACTGTAGACTGTAAAACGTACAATCTGTCTCCAGTAGAACAAAAGGAACTTGATGCATTCCTAGAAGAAAACTTGGCATCAGGACAGATTTGACCATCCAAATCCCCATTTGCATCTGCCTTCTTCTTTATTAAAAAGAAGGACAGAAAATTGAGACTCATTCAGGATTATCGGAAACTGAACGCAATTACGGTTAAGAACCGATATTCTCTACCGTTAATCTCAGAATTGATCGATCAATTGAAAGAAGCGACCTTCTTTACCAAGTTAGATATACGGTGGGGATATAACAATATCCGAATGAAGGAGGGTGATGAATGGAAGGCCGCCTTCAGAATGAATCGAGGATTATTCAAACCACTCGTTATGTTCTTTGGGCTGTGTAATTCTCCAGCCACATTCCAGACAATGATGAATCACTTGTTCCATGATCTCATCAATAGACGAAAAGTCATCGTATACATGGATGACATTATGATCTTTACAAAAACGCGTGAAGAACATAGAAAGATAGTGCGTGAAGTCTTGCAGATACTGCGAGATAACAAACTGTTTCTCAAACACACGAAGTGCGAATTTGAACAGTTAGAAACAGAATACTTGGGTTTGATCGTTTCCCAAGATCAAATAAAAATGGATCACAACAAAGTAAAAGCAATCATGGAATGGCTGGTTCTGATGAACCAGAAAGAAGTTCGAAGTTTCCTCAGATTCCTCAACTTTTACCGCTGTTTTGTGAAAGATTTCACCAAAATAGCACATCCGCTCAATGCATTAACGAGCAAAACACAGGAATTTATGTGGTCTCCTGAATGCCAAAACGCGTTTGAAGTACTGAAGGCGATACTGACGACTGCGCCAGTACTGTCCATGCCCACAGACGACGGGCAGTTTAAGGTGGAAACAGACGGTTTCTGTATAGGAATAGGGGCTGTCCTGACCCAAAAACAAGGAGAATTATGGAAGCCGATAGCTTTCATTTCTCGCTCACTCAGAGATGCGGAAAAGAATTACCATGCATCTGATCTTGAGATGCTGGCGATCATATTCGCTCTTCAAGAATGGCGCCACTATTTGCTA
Source organism: Austroboletus niveus (assembly GCA_038090255.1). Classification (NCBI taxonomy): domain Eukaryota; kingdom Fungi; phylum Basidiomycota; class Agaricomycetes; order Boletales; family Boletaceae; genus Austroboletus; species Austroboletus niveus. The sequence continues at coordinate 2,120 of JBBPMJ010001010.1, read as the reverse complement.
GGCACAGCACAGCAGTTCCGGATCCTTACCAATCATCGGAACTTGTCATTTTTCAGAGCACCTTGTGATTTGTCATACAGACAAGCCAGATGGCAGCAATTGATCCAAGAATACGATTTTGTTATTGAACATCATCCAGGGAAAACAAACCCTGTGGATCCACTGTCCAGGAGGCCAGATTACAAGAAGGGGGTAGTCAATTTAAACAAAGACAAAATACTACTACCCAAAGCTCTATTTGTCAACGCAGTTGTACTCTCAGACCGAAAAGACATCGAACAAGTAATGAGAGAATGGCACGACCATCCAACAGTTGGTCACCCAGGAATAAAAGGAACCATTGAGTTGGTTAAAAGAACCTACAAATGGCCTGGGATGAGAAATGACATTGAAAAATATGTCAAAGGATGTGATAAATGTCAGAAAACAAAGACATTTAATCAAGGAAAACGAACTCCATTGGTTCCGAATGAAGTTCTGAGAAAACCATGGGACATCATTTCAGTAGACATAATAGGGCCACTACCAGAGTCACAAGGAAAGAATGTGATCTTAACAATAGTAGATCGATTCACAAAGATGATTCACCTGTCTGCTATCACAGTGAACATCACGTCAAAAGGGGTAGCAACTATATTACACAATGAAGTCTTTAAACTTCACAGAACACCTCAGAAGGAGATTTCCGATCGCGGATCACAATTCGTATCATTCTTCATGCGAGATTTATACACTCTTCTATGCATTGAAGCAAATCCATCGACCACCTATCACCCTCAAACTGATGGGCAAAGTGAATGTATAAACAAAGAAATCGAGCAGTATCTACATCTATACATAGACCATAGACAAAGTGACTGGACAGAATGGATCAGCATGGCTGAATTTGCACACAATCAGCGAATGATCAGAGCTACGGGATTCAGTCCTTTTCAGTTCAATTTCGGAGTCAACCCGGAAGTGGTTCCGAACGACAAGGAAGTTCAGAATCCATCGGCACAAGAATTTGCTTCTTTAATGAAGCAAACGATGGAACAAGCTCAGTCGGCATTAGAAAGAACAGCCACTGATATGAAACACTTCTATGACAGAGGCACAAGGAAGTTGGTCGAATATCAGACTGGAGATCTAGTCTTGTTAGACACGGATAATATCCATACAGATTGTCTGATGAAGAAATTTGACAATAAAAGATATGGACCTTTCAAAGTTCAAAAGAAAGTAGGATCAATAGCCTACAGAATCAAACTGCCAAGAGGATGGAAGAAGATTTACCCCGTCTTCCATGAATCATTACTACATCCATACACGACCCCCTTATTCACCTCGCAATGTCCTGACCCCATCCCAGACGTTGTACAAAAGGATCATCCCGAATATGAGATCGAATCGGTGATTGATTCTAGATTAGATAAGAATGGTCAGGTTGAATACCTAGTCCATTGGAAAGGATTTCCAAGAGAAGAAAGAGAATGGAAAAAGGCATCTGAAATGACGCATGCCATTGATCTAATTTTGGATTTCCAAAAGAATGAACCTTCGGCTCCCAAGTTGAAGAATTGAATCGCGATTCCGGTTCGGAATCAACAAATTCTCAACACAGATGCACCATGTGTCTGTCCGATCTGTCGGGATGAACCCCTTCCGGCAGTATCTCCAATGTTTTTAACCACGGAGTTCAAAGACTTCCATTCCCTCTATAATCGTTTCCCAGATGACATGTTCAAATTCCCATCATCAAATGAGGACGTTTGATTCTGAGAAGGGAGTAATGTTGTGACTGTTTTTCCTTTCCAATTCTGAAGGTATGGGAGCATACCAGAATCTTTCCAAATTATACCGAAGTCGTTCTGAAAGATATGGAAGTGCAGTTCCAAGGGACCAGGAGAGTACCGGAACAAGATTATGTAAGATAAGTCTGGACCATGACATAGTATACACGCATAGACAATGTGTTCATAACGGACCAGTAGCACAATGGCTTTACACCTCATTGAACACTTATGTTTATACGCACAGACCAACAGTAGATAGTATATAAGTAGGGACACCTTTGTAGTAGGTCTCCAGTTTCGGAATCGCAAACTTTGCACACTTTGTGTATTGGAGTGATACCGGAA
>JBBPMJ010001009.1:0-10932 GCA_038090255.1 Austroboletus niveus | reverse complement strand
AAGCGAGGGCACCACCAACTCTCTTACCACTTGCAAGGTGTACTAGACCTAGTACCTACATACTAGACACGATCATATCTATCATCTCGTTATGTTTTGAACTCTGGAGCTCTTGTCTACGTTGCGAACGAGTCCGAGGCCCGGCGTGTTTGCTTACTAATGTTTTACACTGCTTAGTCTGCTGCGCTTCCATGCGGCCACTTCAATTCGTCCCGCGCCATTTGCTATCTGCACGACACAAGTCGCAGTGGTTGAACCCGATAGGTATTTTATATATGTACTCGATGCCAATATCGGAAGGATATATACATAATGTGATCGAACTCATGTCACTTACTCAGTATCAGTAAATTGGTGGTTAGACATTTGAAAGACTGGTGGATGCACCGTCGTGTTAGATATTATAATACACAAACACTGAACGATTCAAACTTTCGAGCTAAGAAATTAAGCGGATCACTGCGAGAGTACACGCCCGAGCGCCTCCTTCGTGACGTGTATGCGAGGGGTGAGACAGCAAGGGAACGTCCCCGGTCGGCTAAACAAATTAGTCGACTCAGATGCATACGAGTGATACAATAAACCCACTACGTGGGCCCGTTCGTAAATTCAACTTCAAAGACGACGTCGTGGCCTTTCTCGTCTTTAGCAGTATGGAAGTCGAGCGTGGCCAACATCGTTGCTACAGCACTCCAGACGGATGCGTCCGCGACGTATCGACCTGTCAAACAGTGGTGAGATCACCAGTTGCATTTCACGAAACTTGGCACAGGCTTACCTGGACAAGAGCGACGTCCGAATCCAAAAAGCAGCTCGACTGGATCATCTTCTGTCAGCCGTTCTTGCACGTCGAGAAATCGCTCGGGGCGGAACTCGTTCGGATTTGGATACCGAGCTTCGTCCTGTAGCATTCCCCTGTCGAGGTCGAGTAAGGATGCCTGCTACGATTCATTTCCACAGGATATCACTCGCCAAACGTTTGGGATGACAGTCGCCCCTAACGAAAAGAACGTCAACCATGACAAGTTTTCTCAGGCATCGCCATGCCTTTTGGTATGTAGAAACCATTGTAAATGTCACTCTCTGTGGTGGCGTGCGGAACACCTATAGCAGACTTACGTATATTTTTTCAAGTAAAAAGAGGATGGCACCAGGGCACGTACCCAAGGGTAAGAACGGCTTCCATCGAAACGTCTCTCGTATAATTGCATCGATGTACGGCAGTGATTGCCTGTCTTCGAATCCAGGAAGCCTGTTCGTCCCAACAGTAGCATCGATGTTTGCCTGGGCGCGTTTCCATACCCGAGAATTCTTGACCATCGCTAGAGTGAAAATCATGACGGTCGTTGATGTCTGAGACGTTCATGAGCAGCGCCCTTCTCTTCATGAAGTAGTACCATATACCGTCTCCACAGAGCCTGAATATGTACGGTGAGACACAAGGATCAACGTGAACGTAATTCTTACCGATAATGGCAGTCGTGGATGCGTGTTTGAGAGCTAACTCGTATTCGGCACGAGAGTATTCATTTAAGCTTTGCATGCGCATGATGTGATCGAACACCATTGAATGATTTATATTATCTTGAGCATCCTACCGAAGTGAATTAAAAGTCACATATTCCGACATCCGTGGAAATAATCTCAAGCAAAAAACATACCATACGCTTTTGCACAACATCATAAGACATCTCAATCGTCTTATCTCTCCATTTCAATGCCTCTCTCGCATCACGCTTGATGCGTGACCCAGGAAACCAGTCAGGTATATGGAGCACTTTCGGACATAATGAGCAAAAAAAAGGACTTCACACCGTCACTCACAGAATGGGAAGGCAGCGAGGGGCAATGCGCTTTCTAGCGTCAGTTCCGGGAAAGAGATTTCGAGGAATTTTTCAAAGGAAGAAACCACAGGGTCATTCCGGTTCATCGGCTCATAATCATACACGCTCAACAATCCTATCCCAGCAGCATACCTAGGACGCTCAAAGTTACTTAGATCAGGGTGAATTGTTAGAATTTCTGACGTACGTTGAATAGTGCAATGAATACTCATCTGAGGTGTCAATGATATTTATAATCATCTGACGGGCCATGCGAAGCTGCATCGGACGAAAGGCAAGGGAGGCTTCCGCACGAAACGTCTGATGAAAAATTCGCCGACACAACCTCCAGTGGTCACCATAGTGGGAGAAACTGAAGTTGTAATCATGACCATATCTTCAAGTGTGTGTAGATGAGACATAGAAGAGAGCGATCAAAAATTGTACTCACGGTTCGACGGTTGCAACGAATGGACGGTCTGAGTATATCTGAGCTCTTTTCCCGAGCAATTCCGTCGCAGCAGATATCGAGTTCAATACAATCGCGTCCGAATTCAAAAGTTGAAAATACACGATATCACCTAAGAGCGATGAGGCAAGTTCAATTTATTATTATGCTACAACTCACCATACGTTGTTCTCCAATTTGTGTATGTCAACCAGGGCCACTTGGGGTTCACAGAGAAAATGCTTCCGACGAGTGGCAGTGGTGTAGGACCAGGAGGAAGAGAAAGTCTCTCTTTCTTAGAACGATCACGGACCAGCCTTCGAACTGTATTCACGACTAGAGTTGTCGCGAGAATGAGCACTCCCAACTGTGCAGCAGAGCTGGACCATTCGAGTTCCATGGGTGATGGAATCAACAGCGAGACAACATTGCGCTTATCTCTTGAGTCCTTTTAACAGCGATTGGTAAAAGCGGTGACGTGGAGGTGCTTCGGTTTGCTCCTACTTTGGTGAGCATCTCGAACCTGTCCGGACAAGGCCGAACAGAACGGATGTTACTATAATTTATTGTTTCAGGAACGAGTATTCCTTCTATTGATAAGCGGGCCACTATGATGTATGAACAACGTACTGGGATTCTCAATTAAAATATGTAGAATTGGCCGAGCCAAACGAGAAAATTCGTAAGGATGGTGGGAAGAGCCCCCATACTTACACACTGGGCCGTGAGAGATCAGGAAAAGCTTACGGTAGATAAGTTTGAAGTGTAATAATTCCCACGCAGTCGGTTTCAGCTTCCTGAACTTTTGACACTATATTGAATACGTTGTGTTTCGCCCCAATACCTCGCCATCATTAGTATCACTTCCAATCGTGGGCAGTCACATTTTGTTACAAAATGCCACGGTTGGTCACACTTACAAAATAAATCTCCAGGAAAACCCATATTGGCGGTGCCCAAACTGACAGTTTGTGGTACGACAAGCCTCTCCAGGGACAATTGGTCAATAAAGGTAGAGAAATTCCTTGCCATGAGTGAGCTGGCTAATTGCTCGCGCCCTCATCTCCACACCCTTGAACTCGTTTTCAGTGCACGAGGAATGAGTTTAGCCGCACGGGCTCAGTCAGCGCCGTTCAAGCTTCAAGTCCCTCTCTTCGTTCCCGCCCGAACCGCGCCGCAGCGCACATCATTTGTCGCACCCGCTCACCACGACCCTTAGCACCATAGCTTGCATGGTCGGCTCCTCGCTCATCGTGGGCCCCGCGCGCAGCCACAGAAGCCCTAGTCGGCTATTCCCGAATCTGTGATATCATCGGAATCGGCGGTCAGGACACCCTCACACGTTGCCTTCAAATGTACTACATCAGAGTATCTTATTCGCTCCCCATTCTAGGCGAAATGGGAGTAGAATTTTCTATTTCTCCATGTGATCCAGCTACGCGCGCTCCGGTAGATCCTCCCAATACAGAAACAGCTCCAGAAAATGGTCGTAACACAGAACCAGAGGTTCCCTGTGCAACTCCATCACATCGTATCCCAGCTCAGGCTGGCAATGAAGAAGTCCCTGTTTCTCCTTGTGATCCAGCTACACACACTCCAGCAAATTCTCCCAACAAAGAATCAGCACCAGAAAGTGCGCGTAACACAGAACCAGAGGTCCCCTGTGTAACTCCACCACCTCGTATCCTAGCTCAGGCTAGCGAGGGAACGGAGGTCTGTATTTCTCCTCGCGATCCAGCTACGCACGCTCCAGCAAATTCTCCCAACAAAGAAACGGCACCAGAAAGTGCGCGTAGCACAGAACCAGAGGTCCCCTGTGTAGCTCCACTGCCCCGTATCCCAGCTCAGGCTGGCGAGGGAATGCAGGTCTCTGTTTCTTCTCGTGATCCAGCTACGCACGCTCCAGAAAATGCTCGCAACATAGAACCAGAGGCCCACTATGCAACTTCACCACCTCGTATCCCAACCCAGGCTGGAAACCGACGGGTTCCACAACCACCCATTTCAGACTACGTCTTTTCTCTGTTAGATGTGTGGATTGTGTCCATGTTCATGTATCTCATCACACTTGCTCCCATTGCCATTCCCTCAGGGTTCATGGACCCCATCCCATCTTTCCTGCCCCATCTTTGCATATATATTGCTGTTTTTGCCATAATCTCCATCCTGATTCTCGGTGCGACAATGTGGAGGGCTTACACCCAAAATCATGACTCAGTGGAGAAACTTGGTTTGATTTTTCAGATTCTCTTCTTGGGGATCGGTCTTTTCCTTGATGTGGAGCTAGTATTCTATGATCTGAACGACTCAAGTATGTTCGTCCAAGAGTTTCTCGTGTTCATGACGATGACCCTCGTTAGGTACCCGGTCATCATATTTCTTGTTCGTGTTCATGCTCATCTTTCATCCGGGCTTCGTATGTGTGTCCGGAGACATTCAATCAATGGCAGTCAAAGCGGTGGATAATCGCCTTGCCAGATATCCCCTTCTTACCAAGAAAGCGACCGTTTTTGTCTGGCATGTCGCGATCATTATCTTTCGATTTTTCGCTTTCTACGAAGTTGATTTTGATGTACCACCACCTGTCTTGGATGGGTAAATTACAGCAAGGTAGATGCATCGGATTGTGCTCGTTCTTCTCCACCAGTACGTACGACTGTATAAATGTAACCATGACTGAGTTTTCCCTACATGAGGTTCCCGTGAACGAAAAAATGCACTTCATTCTGTGTCCGGGCCCACTACTGTCGCTCATCTGTTGAGCCTTTTCCGGAGCTACGTCATGACAATTACCGATGTACGCAGAGGATGGCCCTTTGTCATTGCCGTCTTCGTCTTGTTGATGCTCGTAGGTCTCTATGTAGCTATCATGGCCAAGGCAAGGGCCAACTTCACCGCATGCGTATGCAGACAGAGCAGGTCCTCCCAGAGGTCGTCCAAGATTACAGGCGCCGCTACGGCCGTGACCCTCTTCGCGGCTTCGACGACTGGCGGTCGCTTTCCGTGGAACGAGTTCAAGCTGCTCATCGACCGACGCCATCGTAGACGACCTTGCCTCGTCTAACTAAGACACAGAGACAGACAGCGACGGGGCATTCATCAGTATTGACAAGTCGAGAGGGGAAAAAAATTCAGTAGCATCGAGTTGGCCAGACTACGTGTATTTGGTATGGGGAACGGTTTGAACCCACAGGAGGGGAGACAACGATCGCGTACGTCCACAGTCCATGTTTCTTCCATATCCGGTTCTGGGTGGGCGTGACCAAAGCGACGCCTGCATTGTTCTCCATAGTGGTGGACCTCCACAGATCCTTGCCATAAAAACGACGCGCCGAACCGTCTGAACCCATATTTCTTTCCCCTCTCATCCCACACAACACCATGATGAACCTCGAATCGTGCAAAGCAAACAAGGCCGCGCACCCAGACCTATCAAGAGAGAGTCAACAATGCCAAACCTCTCACATGCGCCTGTCGACCTGAGCGCAGCAACGCTCCGAACGTTCTCCCGGAAACGACTTCAGCAACTTGCAAAGGTGACATTGTCTCTCGATTGTCGTCATCCCCAAGGTTTGACGCACTCCGTCAGGCCCATGGCATCCCTGCCAATATCAAAAGTGAGAGGATCATAGAACAGCTATCGGCCCTCGAGCCGACGAAGAGAAAAAGGTACGCGAAACCGCGTCATTGTTCTCATTCGAGCAAGCAATGATCGCGTGACGTAGGGAGGAGTGTGACGAAGAGGGACCAGTGCGCAAGAAGTCAAAAGGGTCAGTCACGTTTGGTTGATCCGAAGGCGAGTGCTTAAACTGACCGATTCCCCGCCAGCGCGCAGACCGACCTCGTAATCGAAAATCGCGCACCCGGGTGAGTCGCATCGAGTCCCGACTGCCGTAGTCCAAGGAACTGACTGGTTCTCCTAGCGGCGCCACACCCCTCAACGTCGCACCCCAGTCACATTCAAACATCGGCACAAGTCCTCTGCTGGAACGAGGTGAACCATCACCTTCAGAACCATCGCGATCCCAGGGGAGATCGCCGTCATCCCCACATACTCCACAAGGCCACAATCTTGACGGATCCGCCACCTCGACGACGGAAGACAAGCAGAGCATATTCGACTCACCGGAGTCGTCGCGGAGGGGCACGCCACCGCCCGCCGGCCCTGACAGCATCACGCACACCGTTGCGGTGATGCGAGAATTCGCAGTGCAAGACGTCGAACTCGCACATCAAGTCTCTGCAGCAAGAATTTCTGCACAGAAACTTAAGGAGCGCGCAAGACTGATGCGCAACCTCATCACAGCGGATCGGGGCCGCAGGGAGAGGATGGAGGCGTACGCTCTCCACTGGCGGGATATCAAGCCCAAGTGGAACAGGAACTGGCTCAACGAGAGCAATGAGCCGGAACAACCACTGGGGGGGCCACAAGAGCCACAAGAGGAGGAGGAGTTGTGAGTTGTGATTCTTTTTCTAGAACGTGGACGGGTGTTCAATTTATCTGCAGGCCTGTCAGAGGGATGGCGAACATTCCAGTGCACAAGGCGAGGTTGAAGGGACGAACAGAGTAAGTGGCTCACCACGATGATGAACACGTTGATGCTGATGAGCTGGCAACATCTGTCAGACGGCCTCTCCTGCCAAAAGAACAGATGGAACTGAAACAGGCCATCATCGCCACGCAGGAGGCCGAACAGCGCGAGCTGCAATCCTTGCAAGGGGGTTCCTCCAATTCGCACGGAGTCGCCGGTAGAATATGAAAGGGAATGACTTCCCGAGGTAGCACCACTTCCTTGATTACAATGTAAAACACGATCCGAAAAAAAAATAGATCCTCTATCTCTACAAGCATCACCGGCTCACGGGTGGAAAGACAAACCCATTGCTGCCAATCGGACTCCACCCCTCGAGGCGGTTCGTTCGTCTGGGCGAATGAGACTAACAATGCTTGCAGTATGCCGGTACGTCCTCCCAGCTGCCACGCTTTTTTCGCTCCCTGCGCCGCATGTCTATCCTTGCCCTGACCCTGGGCCTGACGTGTGATTCACGCTTGAATTGGGGTTCGGATTCGGAGAGCGATAGACGATGGGTTGGTCTAGCTCTGCCTCGTCGGACAAGTCGGCCGATAATACCCGCGGTAATATACATACCCGTGGGTTTCTTGTCACTACCCGCGGTACACCGTGAAATACGGGTACGGGTTTGGGATTTTGTGCCACGGGTTGACCCGTGGAGAACCCTATGTAGAACTACCACTTGTTGACGTGTATGAAAGTTCGACGCCTCGTAGCGTACGCATCGCTCGGTCGTCCTCTTGCACGAAAACATTTGCATCGTTTGAGGTGATTTTCTTGTCTCGTGTGGTGTCATGGGTAGGATGCCAGAAATTGAGCGGCGGCACCAGGAAAGGGACAAGTACTAGATGAAGGTGTCGCCTCATCCATATACTCCCTTTTGATGCGCCACAGATCTTGGGTTGAGACGGAATGCGGGTGAGGAAAACGATTGTGACCGCAGAAGAGCGATACCAGTGAAACATGGAAGTGATGGATTTTTCAAATTCGACATCCTTGTCCTTGTTGATGCAACACGTGTCGCTCCAGGCCCACCGGAATTTGGCGTCCCGCGCCAGAGTACAAAAGCGCTGTAGCCTCGTAGCGGAGGGGGAAGCTTCCAGCTCTTACACCGACTTGTTTAAAACGTTGACCAACTCGAGCTCTTTTTCGTCCCTTCGATGTGAGAGCATCACATATTGGAGATATTGCTTGGTCATTGTGTCGATACGCTTCTGATGTTGTTCCCTCGTCATGGACGAAACCAATTCCCGGAATATGGGATCATCTGAGAATATCTTTATTCGTGTCTCTGCGTCGCAGAGTCGCCCGCTTGTCGTGTCGATAAGACGAAAGGGGGTATTGTGGACGAAATATGCAGCCACCTTCAAAATGGCCTTTTTCGCATCAGATGGATGGATGTATTTGCGACGCAGATCTACAGGAATGATGGTCGGACGCTGGAGATAGTCAATAAAAGAAAAAGATTACCTCGAACTTCTGGTTCAGGTGAGTCCTCCAGAATTGAAATCATCATTTGTGTTGCATCGATCGCCTCCCCGAAGCGCTTCAACATGTGTAGCGCGGCATGTCTTCTCTCATAACCACAGGGAGAAATAGGATCCAATTTGATCGCCTAGTTGTCGACCGAGTTCAAAGAAGGTAATACTACGGCAGCGATGGAACTCACATCGTCTGCATCCCTCAGAGCATTCTCATACGAACACGTACCCATCCGCGCCTCGCTACGTTTGACAAATAAAGCGGCTGCTAGCGGTGATGTGGGATTGACATCCAAAGCCACCGAGTACTGAGCAACCGCAGTATCATAGTTCTTGCTGGCCATTGCTTCGTCGCCTTTCTTTTCCAAGAAACTGGCGCATTTAGGCTTGAAATCTAACGAAAACCGGGTCAATAACACTAAACAGGTACCATGTGGGTACTCACCGGCGAGCCACTTATTGATTTCACGTCTCAACGTTATTTCGCCTCGGAAATTGCTCTCCAACTCTTCAAGGGTTTCGATCACTTGATCAATATGTTCTATGGCGTAAAAGGCTTCGCACGATTGTCGATATATCGTGAGTCTCAAGCCGTCAAAGTACCAGCCGGCTATCTTTCAAAGCATGTCAACGAGCTCCCCAGCGAGATTGTAGAAAGATGCCTTACAAACGAAATCGTGTCTAACTCGTGATGTTGACCAGAAGGACAGAGATATCGTGCTTGCGCAAACATTCGTATCGCTTTGGTGTAGTCACGATCATCCATTGCTTCTGATGCGAGGAGAGCATACATCTTTGCCTAGAAATATACGATAAGACAAAAGCTAGAGCTTCAATGCGGCTACATACCAGAACGAAACGAAACGGATCTTTGACGGATGGGAAAAGATCAACCAAGTCTTTGATGTGACAAATGGCTTCATCACGGAGCCCAGCATCAAAAAGGGCGATGTCCTGCTTTAAGCGATACAGAGACGACAAATTAAATTCGGTCAATGGACTCGTACCTTGATCACGTTGACGAAGTCAGTTTCTTTTTGGTCACAATTTTCGAGAGCCTGACCAAAGGTCTCAATGGCAGCGTTGTTTGACCTCTGGCCAAACTGAGCAATGGCCTTTGCGAGGAGGGCCACCAACGATGGCCCACCATTGAGCGACTTCAGACGTTCAACGTTAGCAAGGGTAATCAAAGGGATGAGGACGTGTTTACCTCTTGCGCGTCATCCAAAGCCGTGTCCCATTGTCGTAGATGTGTACGTACGAGAGCCCTGTTAGCAAAGATGTAGTGCGGAGGAGTCAAGCTACGCGCAATTTCGCGCGAGAGAATTTCCTCGGCGAGCTTGGGTTTTTTCCACGAGACATACGCTGTGTTGCTGACGTTCGTCAACTACATCGGGAATTAGCATCAGGAAACGGAAAAGTAAATTACAAGAGAGTCTGATAAGCTTCAGGAAAAGGTTAGACAAGTCGTCAAAGACTAAGAGACAAGGTCAATACCACACGATCATAAACATAGACATCAAACTTACACGAGAAAGGCAGGATATAGGAAGAACCTTTCGCAGATCCCAGACACAAATTTGGCCGTCCCTTGTGTCAATAAGCAGAAAACCATCGTCGGACGAGGTGAACATGAACCAACTCGCAGCCGTGATGAAGGGATCCAATCTCGTATAGGGTGTGAGTGTCCCATATTTTGAGGCAGCTTTCCGAACTTGAACAAGAGACGACGAACTTGCCATTCGAGAAACAGAGCGTAGATAGAGTCGACGTGAGGGTGACCGAGCCGTTCAGCGTGATCAAAGTTGACGTTGACACGTCGAAGCTTATGATTGACCCTCGATGGCAGCCAGCAAAGAGACGACGACCCTCGTTGGACCAGGCAAGCGAGAAGACCGGGTTGGTCACCGTGCAGGTCAGACATTCGCTTTCATCGGACCATGTTCCATATGTGAATCAAAAAACGCCATCCGGCACTGGCGAGGTGTTGACCTGTAGGAGAGAACCGGAGAGACAAGACGGGCCGTCCCTGCTTGAAAGGACCAGCAAGACGTCGAGTGCGACAATTTCCTGATCGTGCGCCTCCATGGACTGCACCGTTTTTTCATGCGTCGTGTCCCAAACGGTGAACACTCGACTTTGAGTGCCGGCGAGTACAATCCACCTGCCGTCGTTTGAGACGGCGGCAGCATTCAAACCAACCTTCAGAATGGAAAAGGTTTTCTACCTCGTTGACAGAGTCACTGCCCCCTTCGACCTTCATCAGGCGAGAAGTATGTCGGCAATATGGGGCCTTGAGGAGCGTTGATTCGACGTGCTTCTAAAACAACGCGTAAAGGTCAGAAGTCCTGGCAATCGACGATGGTCGATGTAACTCTCACCACTGGTCCTGCCTGCCTAGCTTCCGAGTCGATTGGTGAAATACCCGCACTCCATGGATGGTCGGTCGCAGGATCACTAATCAAATGTTGTTTTTCTATAGCAAGCGCCTCAGTTCGTCATTAATGTAAGCTGCCAATGATAACTACCATCCGGCACAGTTGGCGTTGCCTTCTTCGAGCCTCTCCCGAAAAAGGAAAACTTGGGAAACATGAGGGAGGCCTTCT
>JBBPMJ010001008.1:0-10936 GCA_038090255.1 Austroboletus niveus | reverse complement strand
ACACTCAACACAAAATACAATACAAGTATCTGCCTAAATACTATTCACAACTGTGCTTCTGGTGAATATCAAAATGCAAGAAAAGCACATGAATTACAACAGGTACTTTCATCACTGAAGGAAAATAACCTTATTGATTGGATTATTCTTTTTTCAGATACTGGTCATTGTATCAATAAATGAGCACTTAAAAAGAAGGCAGAGTACCTTTGTGGCCAGAAACCAGGTCAAACTTGGATACATCACTTCCTTTCATGACATCCTGAAATCACACTTGGAAAACCATCAGACCTTGATCCAAAATGGGCACAAGCTTTCAATAAATCCATGGTTGTTCATCATTTTGATTTTCTTGAGGCAATTATCAAGAAGCATGAAATCCCTGTGGGAAATATTTATAATATGGATAAAAAGGGTGTACAAAGGGGAGGTGGTCAAAATACAAGCTTCGGAGTACTAATCTTGAGCTCATCACCATTGTGGAATGCATTGCAGCAGATGAAAGATCTCTCAGTCCAGGAATCATTTTTGAGGGCAAACAGCAGTATGAACATGCATGGTTTGAGGTTGATTCAACTGTATTGTATGTGTATTGGGTTCTGCTTATAGCTTATTCAAAGTCATTCCATTTATATAGCATTGGTCTCTTTGATAATGGATGGACAGGTAATTTTTACTATATGAAATGGTTTAAAACCAATTTTATCCCCCAGATCAGAGTATGAAACAGAACAAAACAAACAATCTTGCTTATTTACAATGGGCATGGATCTCACAAATTCTATGAGCTATTTCATCTTGCCAAGAAGTACAATATCATTCTATTTTTCCTCATTTGCATTTTTTTATCCAAGTCTAGAGGTTCCACTGGAACCTGTTAAGACCAGGTCAGACTTGGTGAATGAACTCCAAAGGAGCTCTGAGAAATTCCAGAGTTGTTGTGATAAAAGAAGGACTGGTGGAACTTTGGCTTCAGCGACTCAGAGTGAAGCACTGCGCCCTTGTTGGATCATTGGTGATTCCAGATTTCAAAGAAGCAGAAATTAGGAAGGAGCACAAGAAGAGTCCAGGTTGTCTAGGTTATCTAAGCTGTCTAAGTCAATAACTAGCTAAAGTACAAGTGATACTACAGGACTATATATATGGAGATCTGAGGCAGTGTACAAAAGCGATGATGGAAAATGTAAATAACTGAAGCTGGGAAAATGGAAATGGAAAGGAAACATGACTGGAGTCAGGTAGACACAGGGTTGAAGAAATCTAAAAGGTGAGACTAGTACATAAGGAGAACCAAGCATAATGTAACTAGAATGTATCAAAAAAGTGGAGTACTGGAGTACTGGAGTACCAGAGAAGCTGGAGAGTGGAGAACAGGAGTTGGCTGGGATTAGGGATATGACAGAATCTCTGTTTGGAATGGTACACTCTTGGCCCCCAGGCCCTTTAATCAAAGTGCATGAAAGTATATGAAAAGAATGTTATGCGGTTATATTATAAGCCAATTGTGCAGATGCTTCCCCTTTATATGACATACAAACTCCAATCACTCAATGTTGGCATCTTTGGTCTCTTTTCGCATGCCTGGATTAAGCAATGTGATGACTACATGGAGGAATTTTTGGACAAAATACCACAGGATCAATTTGTCAAACATTATTTGAATGTGTAAAATCAAGCATTAAAAAAAACAACCATTTATGCTGCTTTTTGAAAGAGTGGTATTTGGCCAATCAATTGTGATCTCTTTACAGACACTAACTTTGTGCCAAGCATCAGTGCTTCTAGCACAGCATGTCATTGTTACAAGTAAGCTTGATTCCAAGCTTTTCAAAAATTCTGAAATATGTTCTGGTGCTTCTGCTGGTTCTAGTGTTATACTTGTGCAATGTCCAGTCTCAGTTGTTGAAAGCAACTAACTAGGGATGCTTATCTATAGCCTGAGTAGTATACTTCATGTATGTGAGAAAGGCTTACATAATATGTAGTGTATATAGTATAAGTATAGAGTTTCAGACTCTGCTTTAAGAACACTTCTTGTTTCTACACCATCACCTGCAAGCACACCCCATCTCCCTATTCCCAGTGAGTAATGTGCCACATCTATGGTTAGATGAGTTGTGTACCCGGTGTGCACTCTGCCCAACTGTGACTAGCAGTAGTATAGGTTAGACACCTAATACATGTCACCTGGAACCTATAAGTTCAACATCAGTGTGTCAAAGGTGACACAAGGTCCTGTAGATCCAAAAGGGTTCTCTGCTGAGGCTTGAGACTCAGGCAGGAGTGAGACTAAATACTGCATATAATTGCGCAGATCTAGCTGCGGAACATACAAGATAACTAGTAAGTATTCATATAGCTCAGAACCATCTCAGAATGGAAAGGGGATGGAACAGAGCACATGGTGTACTACAACAGCCTCATGGATCAATGGATGAGAATGGGATAACACTACCATCAAGAAGAGAATGGAAGGAGGAGTGGAGGTCTGTGACAAAAGTGACTCTAGAGACACATGTTCTTAGTGTTAAGTCCGGTTCCACTGGGGCCCAGGTACATGACTCTGGAACGCCGGAGTTGTACTGTGGTTGGAGTGATGTTGGCTTCACCTTATGTGGTGTGCCCTTGCCCAAGTCCAATGTCGCTAATTTACGAATGGGGCGGACTAGAGGTCCTGAGGGTTGGAGGGTCAGAGGAGAGTTGTCAAGACTCAGACGAGAGAACGCCAAGATGAGATCAATGGCGAAAAGAGGAGAAGCGGGAACTAAGGTGATATTCAAACTGAGGTACTAAGACAGAGTACACGAGTTTATATACAGAGGAAGAAAGTCCGAAAAGAGTATAGTACTAATCGGAAGAGCGGAAGTAGCGAAGTACCAGTGCAGTGCCGGTTCATCGCACAGCCGGAGTTGTGCGCCTTACCCTGAACACCACATGACAGAATGGAGACTAACCAAATAGAGATATGATGGCACAAAAGGATAATGTAACATAACGTACAGATGGATGGAAAGAATGGAGATGGAGGACACGGAATGGTCAGAGAAAACATATCAGAGGAATGTCACTGGAGGTGACTTGAATAGTATTGGAGGTGGTCGGAGTTGACTTGGTGAAATTCTGGGATATGACAGTATCCCCCTCTTAGGCCTGAACCCCTGAAGGCTGTGAGAAACATCTAAGTGGAGGCATGTGGAGGTGGTATAAAAGATGGGGGTCTACTCATCCACTTCTTTCGTCAACATTTTCATCATGTTTCTCAACCCATCATCAACCATGTCTACTCCTTTTCCCGACATGACCTTCTGGTCAGACGATCATCTACAGGAGGATGACAACAACAATGAAGAGCTCGGTTGAGCGAAGTTCACCAAGCGCTGCCGTCGCATGATGGAGAGGAAAGAAAAAAAGAGGCATGAAGAGGAGGAGAAGAGGCAATGCGAGGAGGACGATCGGAGGAAGGCGGAGGACACAAAAGCAAAGTGTGAGGCCGAGGAGGCTGAGCGGAGAAAGAGGGAGGAGGAGCAAGCGAGGGAGCGGGCAAAGAAAGTTGCTGAGATAAGTTATTTCGGACACCTCGGAGCGGGGCTGATAACTCGGTGCAGGAGCAAAGGGGTCCAGGTCCTGCCCAGCCTAAACCCAGGTAGAAAGCCAAGGGCAAGGTGAGGGCAGTTGAGTTGCTGGTGGAGCAACCAGAGGATGCGTGCTGCTGATGTATCGCCAAGAACATCGAGTGTGTGCCATCCCAAGGGAGGAAGGCCACATCGTGCGCCGCATGTGCCGCAATCAAGATGTGGTGTGAGCGACCGGGTTCCATGCCCGAGGAAGACAATGATGAGGTGGAGATAGTGGAGGTTCCAGCGCCAAAGAAGCGCAAATTATACATTGGTGTGCCGAGGCCAAAGAAGAAAGTGCAGACCAATGCAGAGGATGACAGGCCGGTGGCCGGATCATTGGGGGCATGTCAGGGGGTAACAGAGGAGTCGGTGTTGACCACACTCCTTCGGGAGATGGTGAAGGCCCAACGCTGGGATGAAAGGAGGGTGGCGGAGCAAATGGTGGTGCTCCTGGAGGTGTGAAAGGCGATTTTGTCACTGATCGCCGTCCAGTGGAAGGCCATCGAGATGCGCCTCGACCAATGGGACATAGAGGACTGGCAGTCCCTTACCCCGTCAGAGGACGACTTCAAAGCGAGGTTGGCAGAGCTGGCTGGGCTAGCGGTGGAGGCATTGGAGACTGCGGAGAGAGACACCAGAGCTGAGGGGACCGGTGACAATGCTGACGTGGAGCAGGAGGGTACAGATGAGGAAATGGGTGGCCATTAAGGCCTTGACTCTTGTATAGTAGTGTAAAGTAATCTTTTGTGTTTTCTGTCTTTTCTTTTTCTGTACATAATAAAGTCATTGTTTTTGGAGATGGGAGGAAATAAAACGGAGTAAACGGGAACATATATGGAGATGGAGAAAAGCGGATCAAAGTACTATGAGAGAAATTGAGTTAAAGGAAATCTAAGTAGGGAAACAGATCAAGAGATATGAGGACCGGGCTTATCTGGATACTGGACATGGAAATCGGCAACTAGCTCGGAGGCATGATCTAGCTCTGTTGTGAGTAACCAGGATGTTTCTTCGTCGGTTCCTTCATAGCCGGACCATCAGACTAGGTATAGGATTTTGCAATGCTTTCTCCTGTGGTCGATCTTGGAGTCAAGAATCTCGAAGATCTCATACTTGGGTTTGCTGTCAACTTCTACTGGAGGAGGGGGAGGTTGGATGTGATTGGGGATTGTATTCGGGACTGCAGGTTCTAGCTGGGAAACATGGAAGACTGGGTGAATGGACTTCATGGAATCGGGAAGTTGAAGCATGAAGGAAAGGGAGCCGACTTGAGCGATGATGGGATACGGACCTAAATTCTTCTCGGAGAGCTTTTTAGAGGGTCAAGTAGAGTTGAAGTGCTTAGCCTTGACGAAAACCTGATCTCCGACCTTGAAGTTTGGAGCTGGAATTCGCTTGGCATTGGCCGGTCCTTGGTATCACTTTTGCGCTGCAGCAATTTCCTCATGGAGGAATTGGTGAAGGGAGTTGAGGTCTACCGAGTACTCTCAGGCTCGGGCGGAGGTTAGATCACGTTTGGGATGGATGAAGATGTTGGGATGATAACCTTTGTTGGCGAAGAATGGTGAAATCTCCGTTGTAGCGTTTGGAGCATTATTGTACGCAAACTCTGCAAGGGGCACGAGTTCGGACCAGTTGTCCTGTTGGTAGTTACAATAGATACGGAGGTACTGCTCAAGGGTTTGATTCATTTGTTCTGTCTGTTCATTGCCTTCTGGGTGGTAACTGGAGGTGAAGTGAAGTTTGATGTCCAATACCTTGCCTAGAGAGCGGAAGAAGTGGAGACAAACTCAGAGCCTCTGTCAGAAGTGATGTGGGAGGGAACTCCGTGTTTAGAAAATGCATAGAGAAGGAAAAGTTTTGCTAGCTCCGGAGAAGTCATCTTATTGTCGGTTGGGATGAATATGCATTGTTTGGACAGTCGGTCCACGATGACGAGGATGGCAGTATGTCCGGAGGAGTCAGGGAGTTGTTCAATGAAATCCATGGAGATGGAGTTCCATGGTTTCTCGGGGATGGGGAGTTGTTTAAGAAGCCCATAAGGCTTATGTCTCGAAACCTTTGCACGAGAGCAGGCCGTGCAGGAGGAGACATACTTCTTGATGAATGTCCGGATGCCGGGCCAGGTGTATTCACAATGAATAAGTTCGAGGGTGCGGTTTTGGCCAAAGTGGCTGGAGATGGGATGGTCGTGTTTGAACCGGAGGACTCAGAGGTGAAGATCATCGATGTCAGGGACATAAATGTGGTTATCGAGACGTAAGAAGCCTTCAGAGTCAATGGTCCAGCAGGACTCAGAGGTAGAATCTGATGGGGACAAGTAAATGGCAGTGAGGGGATCAGAGGGAAGACCGGAGAGGATGTCACTGTGGAGTTTCTTGAGGTCAAAGAGTGTGCTAGCCCGGAGGACTGGGTAAGCTAGGTAGGTAGCTCAGAGGGATGCAGCGAGTTGTTCCTGAGTGAAAACCGGTCGGAAGTTGTGGGGATTGACATGAGTGTAGTCCTTATCCCCCTCTTTGGGATAGACGTCCCAGTGTCTAGTGAGGGCATCAGGTTTCTCACCAAGGTGGCTGGATCGAAACCGGACCACCATGTTGAACTGTGAAAGGTACTCTGACCAGCAGGCTTGTTGCCAGGTCAGGAGTTTAGTCATGGAAAAATATTCCAGGTTTTTGTGATCGGTGACCACATCAACTGGAGTACCAGAACCTTCAAGGTAATGGCGCCAAGTCCAAAAGGCTTCATGAATAGCCAAGAGCTCCTTATCGTGGGTGTCGTAGTTCAGCTCTGGGGCAGTCATTGTGTGGGAATAGTAAGCCACCGGCCAGACTTCAGCATCCGGGCATGTTATGGAAAGAATGCCAGCAATAGTGTAGTTGGAGGTATCAGTTTCAACGATGATGGGAGCGTCGGGAGTCCAATGGGTGAGGATAGAAGTGAAGGTAAAAGCAGTCTTCAGTGCTTTGAAGGTGGAACGACAGGTGTCAGTGAAAGTCCAGGGGACACCTTTGCGGGTGAGATGGATAAGAGGAACGATGATATTGGAATAGTTGTGAATGAATCTCCGGTAGAAGTTGGCGAAACCTAAAAATGACTGAATGTCTTTGACCTTCCGGGGTTCAGGCCAGTTGAGAATTGACTGGACCTTGTCCGGAGACATGGTAAGGCTGGCAGGGGACATCCAGTATCCAAGGTACTCGGTAGAGTTGGTGTGAAACTCACATTTTTCAGGTTTGGCATATAAGCCATGCTTCTGGAGGCATCGGAGAACTTCCTTAACATGCTTCTTATAGGAGGCCATGTCTTCAGAGAAGATTAGAATATTGTCGAGGTAGACAATCACGCTAACATCAAGTAAATCAGCAAAGATAGTATTCACAAACTGCTGGAATGCTGCAGGGGCATTCATAAGACCAAATGGCATGACGAGCCATTCATAAGAGCCATACTGAGTGCAGAAGGCAGTCTTCCATTCATCACCTTTGGTGATGCGGACCAGATGATATGCATGCCAGAGATCAATCTTGGAGTAGATCTTGGCACGACTCAGAGCATCTAGGAGGTCGGAAATGTGGGGAAGTGGGTAGCGATCTTTCTTCATGATTTTGTTAAGGCCTCAAAAGTCGACGCAAAGGTGGAGAGAGCCGTCCTTCTTGCAGACAAAGAGGACCGGAGCAGTGTGAGTGGAGGAAGAGGGACGAATGAAGCCGATAGATAGATGCTCATCAAGGAAGGCACAGAGGGAGTCAAGCTCTGAAGGGGAGAGGGAGTAGGTGGTGCTGAGTGGAGGGGAGGTACCTTCCTCCAGATCAATCTTGAGGTCGTGCTCATGGTGAGGGGCTAGAGTATCAGCCCTTTGTTTACTGAACACGTCCGAGTAATCACGATACTCCGGAGAGGTTGATCTGTTCTGGGGGTTGGGTAGCTGCAGCTCAGAGATCACCTTCTCTAGGGCGAAGTTGGAGACTGAACTGAACAGAGCCTTGAAGTCGGCAGGCCAAAGCAAACACCGGAGCATTGATAAGCGCAATGGGCGGGGCCTTACGCTCAGAGAAATGTGGTGTATCGGTGGAGGGGACAACCAGAGGCAGAGGAGCCTTTGATGTCAGGGGTGAGCTTGGTGGTGCCAGACTGGACTGCTGAATAGGGCGGAAAGAAATACTGCTTGAGACCCAGTCAATCAACAGATTGTAGCAGGTAAGCCAGTTGTGTCCAAGGACTAAGGAGCAGGAGCCATCTAGTGGAGTAACATAAAATGTTGTTGGGGTGATATCACTGGTTGGGAAGAGGACAGAGAGGTCGAGAGCTTGGGTAATGGTTGAGTTTGAAGTGCCGTCAAAGAGTCAGAGAAGGAGCAGAGGGACCGTATAGGTGGACAGGTTATGTTTATTCACAAAATTTGTATCTATGAAACAATCAGAGGATCCTGAATCTACGAGCGCGGGGAACAGAGCGATGTTGCGTGCGACTAAAGAAACGGAAGGCATAAGCGATTGAGGATCGGAAAGAGCGGATGTGTTGAGATGGATCTCCTTGGGTGCACATACGGTGTCAACGCAACCATTCGGCTGTGCGGAGCTTCAGAGGTCGCACTCTATTTTTTCATCTCAGTGGAGGCCTCCGGTTTAGCTTCCAGAGTTGGCTTCGCAGCACGCGCTTTAGCTGCCTGGAACGTAGACCGAGGGCAGTCCTTGGTGACATGTCCACCTTGACCACAGAACATGCATAACTTGTTGTCGAAGCATCGCTTTCATTTGGCAGCGGTTAGCTTACCGTCCTTACCGAGCTTCAAGGAGAGGTCAGGTCTTGGGGGAGAGGTGGGGGTACCAGGGGTACCTGAAGCGGGAGTGGTGGACGCTGATTTTCCTTTGGAATCCTTCTGCTTGGATTTGCTGGACTTGTTATCAGACGACTTGCTATCAGAGACAAGTTTCTGGTTGCCAGAGTTCTTCTGCTGGTGGTTGACCTCGGACTTTCTCTCCCAGTACCTCACATCTATAGATTGTGCAAGATGTCGGAGTTTGGCGAGAGTGGGTGGCTTGCCGACACAGGAGATTTTGTCTTTGATCCAGTCTGGGAGGCCATTATAGAAATGGTGCTGAAGTGCACCTTCCCCATAGCCTTGTACTTGCGAAGCGATCTGATTAAACTCTACAACATACTTGTTAATATGCTGCATGTCTTTCATGCTGAGGTTGTTGAGCTGGTGCTCAGCATCTCCGACAGGGTTGTGGGGTCCGAAGTTATTCTTCAACTCGAAGATGAAGTCCTGGTAACTATCCATCCAGTTTGGATGGTACATGGGATCTCCAGTGTCGAGGAGATCGGGCTCGAACCATTCTAGAGCCATTCTCTTTAGGTAGGACTGCACGAAAGTAACTTTAGCACAGTCCATCCGGAAAGCCCTAGGTCAGTCCTGAAAATTGAGTTCGCACTGGACAAGGAAAGTCCGGAGCTTGCATGGCTCCATACTGTCGAATTGGTCCGGTTCACGAACTTTCGTGTGCTGGCTTCCAGAGTCGTTGGGGCAGTGGTTAGAGCACAACAACCCTCTGATGGCATCGGCCAGATTGGCAAACACATCTTGGGGATTGTTGTCATCGGCGTCTTCATCGCTGTCCTGATCTCCGGGGCCATTATCTGGGTATCCTCTGGGGCCGGGAGGGCCTCCGGGGAACTCATCATTTCCTTTGCCAGGTAGTCTGAAGTCGTCTTGTTCATAGTAGTCCAAACTGTCGTTGTCTGGGTCACCATCAGAGCCATCGCCGTCGTCTGGAGATGGACATGGAGGCAGTATGTCAAAATCACCAGGAAAGGCTTTTTCTGTTTCGTCGTCACATTCAGAGACTTCTTCGATGCGTGCACTAAGTGGTGAAGAGCGTGCGCGAGAGATAGAGGGAATTGGTTGATGAGCGGAAAAGCTTCAGAATTGATTTATGACTTTCAGAGTGTGGCATGAACTGGCGAAGAAAGAAAATGGATCTGGCTGAGCAACTGCTTCACGTTCCTGGGTTCTCCAAGAATGAGAGCAAGTCTGCATGACATGGGTAGCCATGGGTGATTGTCGAATGATGCGGGAATAGGAAGGGAAAGATGGATGGAGGAACTCGAACAAGTGCAAGTTCGAATATACTGTTAAGTCTGGTTCCGCTGGGGCCCGGGTACGTGACTCCGGAACGCCGGAGTTGTACTGTGGTTGGAGCGACATTGGCTTCACCTTATGTGGTGCGCCCTTGCCCAAGTCCGATGTTGCTAATTTACGAACAGGGTGGACTAGAGGTCTGGAGGGTTGGAGGGTCAGAGGAGAGTTGTCAAGACTCAGACGAGAGAATGCCAAGATGAGATCAATGGCAAAAAGAGGAGAAGTGGGAACTAAGGTGATATTCAAACTGAGGTACTAAGACAGAGTACACGAGTTTATATACAGAGGAGGAAAGTCCAAAAAAAGTATAGTACTAATCGGAAGAGCAGAAGTAGCGAAGTACCAGTGCAGTGCCGGTTCGTCGCACAGCCGGAGCTGTGCACCTTACCCTGAACACCGCACGACAGAATGGAGACTAATTAAATAGAGATACGATGGCACAAAAGGATAATGTAACATAACATACAGATATATGGAAAGAATGGAGATGGAGGACACGGAGTGGTCAGAAAAAACATATCAGAGGAATGTCACCGGAGGTGACTTGAATAGTATCGGAGGTGGTCGGAGTTGACTTGGTGAAATTCTGGGATATGACACTTAGCTACAAAAGGGAAATGAGAGAGGAACATGGTGAATCAAGAATAGGTATCTTCATATAGCCATATGGAGCATAATCTTTGAAAAATAGCATCCAAAGGCATTCTGGAGGAAGTCCGTCTTTAGGTCTCCATTCTGGTTGAAGAGTTGTCAAGTGTTTTAATGTTTCCCAGATTTTGGAACCTTTGGAGCTGTGGGAAGGTAACTTGGAACTGTGGGAACTGATTCTGGAACCTTCGGAACCACTGGAATTGTGCTTACTTGTAACAAAAGTAAGGTGGTTGAAACAACTCAAATAAAAAGAAAGCAAAGAGGTAGAGGAATGACTCTTTGATCCATAGAGCAGTAAGCTTGTGAGAAAATCTCCAAGACTTCAAAGCTGGGGACTCCAGCCTCAAAGCCCTGGAGTTTATATACTATCCTACTATATGTACATGTTGTGGTAAATACCATAAAGAGACATCATACCATGATAAGAAGAAAATACATGATTGGCTGATAAGAATGCATGAGTCATAAAGAAGCATGTCTGTGAAAGAAAGAAGTAAGAAGCATGCATCATGTGAAACATGAGGAG
>JBBPMJ010001007.1:0-10950 GCA_038090255.1 Austroboletus niveus | reverse complement strand
ACATATGGAGCAGAAGAGCGGAGATGATATACATGGAGGAGCGGAGGGGACTTAGCAAGAATTTGGGATATGACAGTATCTCCCTCTTAGGCCTGAACCCCTGAAGGCCAAAGCAGCGGCTAGGTCCATCCATGTGGTAAGTGAAAATGTGATGGGGTGGATAAGTGACGTGAGGGTGCGCGCGGAGTGGACGGCAAAGCGTCGTCTAAGTGATTGTGGAGCGGAGTTGGAAATTGCTGACAGGGGCCATATAAGGCAGGGGTTGCGTGCTTCGACTCTCTAATTTTCTTCCTCATGTCTTCTACTCTCAACGACATCACTGACATTCGCACATGGGCCGACGCGTGTCTCGTGGAGGATGAGGACGATGAGGACGAAGTGTTCGAGGTGAAGGCGGCAGAGCGACGATGACACATGAAGGCATGGAAGGAAGAGGAGCGCCGACAGGCAGAAGAGGAGGTGCAAAAGTGCGAGGAAGAGGCGCATAAGCATCAGGAGGAGGAAGAGCAGGCGCAGCATGAGGCGAAAGAGGCCAAGTGTCGCAAATGCGAGGAGGAGGGAGCCGTGAGGTGTCATGTGGAGAAGGTCACGGCGGAGCAGCGCGTGAAGGAGAAGGCATCAGAGGCGACAGACGCGGACGTGGGGGTGAGTGTGCCAACGCGGGGTAGGAGAAGGGAGCTAACCACCCAACAGGATGAGCAGATGCTGCCGGTCGGGCCGTCCAAGCCCCGCCAAAAGGGCAAGGGGAAGGAGAAGGTGGCCGAGTCGCGGATTGACCATGCGCTGGACGTGTGCTACCGGTGCCGCCGCCTCAACATTGAGTGCATGCTGGCGCTGGGAAGGAAGGCGTTGTCGTGCGTGGCATGTGTCAGCATCAAGCAGCGATGCAAGCGGCCGATGGACAAAGACGATGAGGTTGAGGTCATGGAAAAGCCGGCGCCGAGGTAGCAGAAGGCGGGCCCGGAGGTGATGGGGTTGAAGAAGAAGGCAAGGACAGAGATGGAGGACAAGCGGCTCACGGACGGGCCGTGGATGGAGCTTGCCAGTGTGATGATGGAAGTCACCAAGGCCATCCAGGACCTGGTCCAGGTCCAGCACCAAGACATGAGGAAGCGGGAGGAGGAAGTGGCGCATCACCACCACAACCAAGAAAACCAGAGAATGCAACTGCAAAACATAATGCAGGCCATCTGAAATCTGGGGTACGAAGGAGAAGTGTCAGTGATGTGGCGGAAGATGAAGAACTGCGTGTCCAAGGGGACACAGGTGGAGGTGGTGGAGTCAGAGGAGTCGGAGGAAGAGGTGGAGGTCCAGACGGAGGAGAAAGGGACTGAGGCGGAGAAGAGTGGCACCGGAGATGAGGCGGATGCCGAAGGAGAGGACGTGGAGATGGGCGGGCAGTAAGGCCCTAAGTACATTGTATTAGTAGTTTTTCTTTGTATAATGTTTTCTTTTCTTTTCTAATGTGATTTGATCAATTGAAAATGAGACAGAGTAAAATGGAGAAAAGGAAATATAGCGGAGTTTTTGTATGGAGATTTTGTTGAAACTACTAAATGGAGGAAACTGAGATGGAGAGAAATCTATGTAAGCAGAGGAAAACGGAATCAAGGTATATGGGGACCAGGCTTATCTGGATACCGGAGATGGAACTCTGCGACAAGTTCTGATGTGTGATCTAATTCCGTTGCGAGTAACCAGGAGGTTTCTTCATTGGTACCTTCATAGCCAGACCAATGGACTAGGTAGAGTATCTTGCAAGTCTTTCACCGACGGTCTATCTTGGAGTCGAGGATCTTGGAGATCTCATACTCAGGTTCGCCGTCAACCTCAACCAGAGGGGGCGGAGGTTGGACGCAATTGGGGATACTATTGGGGACCAAAGGTTCAAGTTGCGAGACATGGAAGACCGGGTGAACGGACTTCATTGAGTTGGGGAGGCGGAGCGTGAAGGAGACGGAGCCAGCTTGCGCGATGATTGGATACGGACCTAAATTCTTCTCGGAGAGCTTTTTAGACGGACGAGTCAAATTAAAATACTTTGCTTTGATGAAGACCAGATCTCCGACTTTAAAGTCAGGGGCTGGAGATCGTTTCGCATCAGCAGGTCCTTGGTATCGCTTCTGTGCTGTGGCTATTTCTTCATGGAGGAATTCATGGAGGGAGTCGAGGTCGACTGAGTATTCTCTGGTGCGAGCGGAGGTGAGATCGCGTTCGGGGTGGACAGAGATGTTGGGGTGGTAACCCTTGTTAGCGAAGAACGGAGAGATGCCAGTAGTTGCATTCGGAGCATTGTTGTAGGTGAACTCCGCGAGGGGCAGGAGTTCAGCCCAGTTGTCCTGCTGATAGTTGCAATAAATGCGGAGGTACTGTTCCAGCATCTGGTTTATCCGCTCAGTCTGTCTGTCACCCTCGGGGTGGTACCCAGAGGTAAAGTGAAGGTGAATATCAAGCGCTTTGCCAAGAGAATGGAAGAAATGAGATACGAACTCGGAACCTCGGTTGGAGGTGATATGGGATGGTACTCCGTGCTTCGAGAACACATGGAGTAAGAATAGCTTGGCCAACTCCAGGGAAGTCACCTTGTCGTCCATCGGGATGAAGATGCATTGTTTGGGTAGGCGATCCACGACGACGAGGATGGCAGTGTGACCGGAGGAGCCTGGGAGTTGCTCAATGAAATCCATAGATGTGGAATTCCATGGCTTCTCGGGGATTGGGAGCTGTTTAAGAAGCCCATAGGGCTTGTGCCTCGGAACTTTCGTGTGAGCACAGGCAGTACAAGAGGATACGTACTCTTTGATGAAGATACGGATGCCTGGCCAGGTGTATTCATGGCGGATTAGTTCCAGAGTGTGGTTTTGACCGAAATGACTGGAGAGGGGATGATCATGCTTGAAGCAGAGAATGCAGAGACAGAGGTCGTCGATGTCAGGCACGTACATACGGCCATCGAGATGGAGGTAACCATCTGCATCTACAGTCCAGCGAGAAGCGGAGGGAGTGTCGGGAACGGGGTCGGAAGATGGGTCGGGAGGTCCGGTCATGTGGATCGCGGCAAGAGGGTCGGATGGGAGGGCGGAGAGGATATCACTGTGGAGTTTCTCGAGGTCAAAGAGCGTACTTGCATGGAGGACGGGGAATGCAAGGTACGTAGCTTGTAGGGATGCAGCGAGTTGCTCTTGGGTGAAAATGGGGCGGAAATTGTGCAGATTGACTTGAGCGTAGTCCTTATCCCCCTCTTTGGGATAGACGTCCCAGCGTCTAGTGAGGGCATCGGGTTTAGCGCCAAGTCGGCCGGGGCAGAAACGGACGATCATGTTGAATTGGGAGAGGAACTCCGACCAGCGGGCTTGCCGGCGGGTCAGGAGTTTAGTGGTGGCGAAGTACTCTAGGTTTTTATGGTTGGTGACCATATCAACCGGAGTCGCAGAGCCTTCGAGATAATGCTGCCAGGTGTGGAATGCTTTGTGAATTGCTAATAACTCCTTGTCGTGGGTGTCATAGTTGAGCTCCGGAGAGGTCAACGTCTGAGAGTAGTAGGCAACGGGATGGACTTCCGCGTCGGGGCACTTCATGGAAAGAATACCCACGATAGCAGAGTCAGAGGCGTCAGTTTCTACAATAATCAGAGCATCAGGAGCCCAATGTGTAAGAATAGGAGCGGAAGTGAAAGCAGTTTTCAGCACCTGAAAAGTGGAGCGGCAGGCATCCGTGAATTGCCAAGGAACACCCTTACGGATGAGGCGAGTAAGCAGAATGATGATTTCGGAGTAATTGTGGATAAACCATCTATAGAAATTAGCAAATCTGAGGAAGGATTGGACGTCCTTGACCTTCCGAGGTTCAGGCCAGTCAAGGATCGACTGGACCTTATCCAGGGACATGGTGAGGCCAGACGGAGACATCCGATAACCTAAGTATTCCGTGAAGTCCGTATGGAACTCGCACTTCTCGGGTTTTGCATAAAGTCCATGTTTGTGGAGACAGCGGAGAACTTCCTTAACATGCTCCTTATGGGAGGCCATGTCTTCAGAGAAGATGAGAATGTCGTCGAGGTACACAATGATGCTAACGTCCAAAAGATCAGCAAAGACAGTGTTAATGAACTGCTGGAACACTGCCGGGGCATTCGTAAGACCAAACGGCATGACAAGCCATTCATAGGAACCATACCGCGTGCGGAAGGCAGTTTTCCATTTGTCACCCTCAGCAATACAGATCAGATGGTATGCATGCCGGAGGTCAATTTTGGAGTACACCTTGGTGTGGCTTGGGGCATCGAGGAGGTCGGAGATGTGGGGAAGTGGGTAGTGGTCTTTCTTGGTGATCTTGTTGAGTCCTCGAAAATCGACGCAAAGGCGGAGAGAACCATCCTTCTTGCAGACGAAGAGGACCGGAGCGGCATGTGCGGAGGAGGTGGGTCGAATAAATCCTATGGAGAGATGCTCATCTAGGAAGGTGCAGAGAGACTCAAGTTCGGAAGGGGAGAGAGAGTAGGTGGTGCCGAGCGGAGGAGAGGTACCTTCTTCGAGATCAATCTTGAGATCGTGTTTGTGGTGAGGGGGCAGAGTATCTGCCTGTCGTTTGCTAAACACATTGGAGAACTCGTGATATTCCAACGGAACATCAGAGAGATTAATCTGTTTGGAAGGTTCAGTAGCTGCGGCATGGAGATCACCTTCTCTTGGTCGAATGTGCATGCTGAACTGCACGGAACCTTGTAGGCGACAGGCCAGCGCAAATGCGGGAGCATTGATGAGAGTGATGGGTGGAGCCTTGCGGTCAGAGAAATGCGGCGGATCTGGAGAGGGGACAACCAGAGGCGGAGATGCCTTAGGAGTCGGGGGTGAGCTTGGAAGTGCAGGACTGGGCTGCGGAATAGAATGGAAAGAGATACTGCTTGTGACCCAGTCAATCAACGGATTGTAGTGGATAAGCCAGTTGTGTCCAAGGACCAAAGCGCAGGAGCCATCCAGCGGGGTGACATAGAACGTCGTTGGGGTGATATCACCAGTTTCGAAGAGGACGGAGAGGTCGATAGCTTGAGTGATGGTGGAATTTGACGTGCCATCAAAGAGACGGAGCATAAGCGGAGGGACAGTGTAGGTGGAAAGATTGTTCTTATTCACAAAAGCAGTGTCTATGAAACAGTCGGAGGAGCCAGAGTCTACTAACGCAGGGAAAGGACGGAGATCATATGATACAAGAGAGATGGAGGGCATAAGAGATCAGAGATCTGAGAGAGCGGATGCGTTGAGATGGAGCTCCTTGGTTGCACATTCGGAGTCAACGCGACCATCTGGCTGTGTGGAGCTACGGAGGTCGCGCTCTATTTTTTTGCCTCGGAGGAGGCTTCTGGTTTAGCTTCCAGAGTTGTCTTGGCAGCACGCGCTTTGGATGCCTTTGAAGTTGACCGCAGGCAATCCTTAGCTATGTGGCCGCCTTGACCACAGAACATGCAGAGTTTATTGTCAAAGCGGTGTTTGCATTCGGCAGCGGTCAGCTTGCCATCTTTGCCAAGCTTCGAAGAGAGGTCGGGCTTAGGAGGAGAGTTGGAGGTACCAGAGGTACCAGGAGCGGGGGAAGTGGTGGCGGATTTGCCCTTGGAGCTGTTGCCCTTTGATCTGCCGGACTTGTTGTCGGACTTGGTATCGGATTTGGTGTCGGAGGACTTGTTGCCAGATGGCTTCTGCTGATGGTTAATCTCGGACTTACGCTCCCAGTAATGCGCGTCGATTGATTGCGCAAGGTGACGGAGTGCGGCGAGCATTGTGGGCTTGCCGACATGGGAGATTTCATCCTTGATCCTGTCCGGGAGGCCGTTGTAGAAATGATGACAGAGGGCACCTTCTCCATAGCCATGGACTTGCGAAGTGATCCTATTGAACTCTACAAAATACTTGTTGATACGCTGCGTGTCCTTCATTGCAAGGTTGTCGAGCTGGTGCTCAGCATCTCCGACAGGGTCATGAGGACCGAAATTGGTCTGCAACTCGAGCACGAAGTCCCTGTAATGATCCATCCAGCGAGGACGGAATTGAGGGTCCTCTGCATCGAGGAGGTCAGGTTCAAACCATTCTAGGGCCATGCCCTTGAGGTAAGACTGCGCAAATGTGACTTTGGCGTGGTCCATCCTAAAGGCCCTAGGCCGGTCTTGAAAGTTCAGCTCGCACTGAACCAGGAACATACGGAGTTTCCGAGGCTCCGTGCCGTCGAACTGGTCAGGCTCGCGAACCTTGGTCTGCTGGCTTCTGGACTTGGCAGGATGGCGATTGGCATGCGACAGTCCATGGATGGCGTCAGCCAAATTGGTGAGCGCGTCCTGCGGGACCGGAACATTTTCGTCTTCATCTTCATTGCTGTCGTGTCCGTCGCCAGGGTCAGGGTCATTGCCGGGTCCTGGGGGACCACCGGCGGGATAGTCATCATCATCGTCATCTGGCAGGTTGAGTTCGTCCAGGTTAAACCTGTCAGAATCATGGTCTGATGGTTCGTCGTCATGCGGAGGAGGACGATGACGACGACGCCATGGTGTGTTGAACCTGCCAGGTAGAGGCCGTTCAGTGTGGGAGCTGTCTGTTTCATCGCCTTCGTCGATGACTTCTTCGATGCGAGCACCTGGGGTTGGAGACCTCAGTTGGCATGGTGCCTGCGATGTGGAAGCAAAAGTCCGATGGGCAGAGAAACTGCGGAACTCATCGATGACAGCTGGTCCACAATGTGAACTGGCAAAAAACAATAACGGATGGTATAGTGGGGGAGCGGCCGAAGCGCGCTCATTGTCAGAGGCCTGGTGCATCCGCGATCGGGATTGCGTTTGCATGGTATGTGTGGCCATGGATGATTGTCGATTGTTGGAGGGAAGGGATGAGAACTTGGACAAGCGTGAGTTCAAATATACTGTTAAGTGCAGGTCCATTGGGGACTGGGCAGTGAACTCCGGAGCACCGGAGTTGGTCGGAGGGGGTAGGGACTTCAGCTTCACCTTATGTGGTGTGCCCTTGTCCAGTTCCGTTGTCCCTGATTTACAAGGGAAGTGGAGCGGAGGTACGGAGTGACCAGAGGTCAGAGGAGAGTCATCAAGACTCAAGCGAGAGAACTCATTGACGAGCTCAATGACGGAGGAGAGAGCAGAGGACAAAACTAAGTTGATATTCGAACTGAGGGGCTAAGACATATTACAGCGGGTTTATATACGGAGGTCAAAGTCCGAATGTAGTAAAGTCAGGGTCAGAGCGACGGAGGAAACAGAGTACTGCTGCTGTGCCAGTCAGTCGCACAGCCGGAGCTGTGTGTCTTACCCTGAGCACCGCAGTGATGAAATGGAGACTAACTATGAAGAGAACAAAGGGAAATGTAACATAACGTACATGAACGCAAGAAGTAAAGTGGACACAGAGTAGCAGAGGACATATGGAGCAGAAGAGCGGAGATGATATACACGGAGGAGCAGAGGGGACTTAGCGAGAATTTGGGATATGACAACGGCGGTAGCTCGTCAAAGTTCTCCTTGTTGAATACATCTTTGTATTTATGATATTCCTTTGATACGACGTCCTCAAAGGTCTGTTGTTGTTTGACTGCATTAGCGGCAGCTGCTACGTCGGTAGCAACATTGCGTATGTACTCGTCAATGTCAATTTCAAACAACTGTTCTCCCTCTTGGTATCATACCGCATATTCAGGATGGCTGGGCTCATCCTCGTCGTTGTCATCCGTCGTTTGCAACTTCGGGATATGATCCGTGCAATGGAATTCAATGGAATCTTTTTGCCAGTCGATTATTGGGTTGTGGACTTTCAACCAATCGTGTCCCAAGAATACATCGTGAGTACGCAACGTTGTTACAGCCATCGCAATTTGTTCCTGGTGGTCGTTTATTTGCATCTCGACCAAGATGTACTCTTTGATGTAGCCTCCTTTATTAGGCGTTCCATCAGCATTGTAGACTGGTATCGGTCTCAGTAACGGGAATGTAGAGATATGGTTTTTCTCTACAAACTTCAAATCTACAGATGATCTGGTGCATCCTGAATCTATTAGTGCTTTGGCTTTGATCACTTTCTGATCGTTCATAGTGATCTGCACTTCTAGATCCATGGAGTTATTGGATCATCTTTTCCTTTCCACATATTGGGGTTTTCTTTGTAATTCCCTCAGCAACATGTGTGCTTGTCCGTCGGTCATTTCTTTTAGCTGACGTACAAGTTCCTTGTCTACCTCATACCATTGACTCTCATGAACAAATGTTCTAAGATGGTCGAGAGATCTTGGCAGCTCCTTTTCATCCATGGTTTTCTTTATCCACTCTATGAACCATGGGTCAACTGTATTCATCCAAAATTGTCATTGTTTCTTGGATTTCTTTTCCTTAACGAGTATTTTTACATTCTCATTATTTAGTCCTGTCAATCCGAACCCTTGATTCCCTCTTTCGGTTTCGGTCAGATCGATGACTTCTTTTATCGGCTGTGTGTCGATCTTTTCTAATATGATCTGTGCACAGCAATCTCCCTTATTTATAGTTACTACTTCTTTTCCGTGATTAAAAAGCAGAACTTTGATGCTTCCTCTATAGTCAGCATCAATGACACCTGCTCTGATGTTGATCCCATTTGCTAAACCGCTTTGAGGAGCGATTCTTCCATAACACCCTTCGGGTATTTTGACAGCTATGCCGGTGTCAATGCAGATTCTCTCCCCTGCCAGGATTTCCTTTGTTTCATCACTGTACAGATCGTGTCCAGCGGCTAACTTTGATCCTTTAAGCGGGATCTTCGCTTCCTTAGTCATCCGTTTAGCTAAGAACTTAACAGACTTCTTTTTCTTTACTTCTGATGTGGAATTAAGCACTTGTAAATTACAAGCCGCGCTGGTCATGGTCGCCTCATCAGTCATATCTTGTGCAATCTCATCAGACGGGAGTTCTGCAAATCTATTGCTTATTTTCATGTCTATAAATACAGAACTTTTGTCCGATGTACTAGAAGAAATAGACAATTGCGTATCTACTCTCCGGGGCCAAAACCCTTTTCTCTCAGAAATCTCACCATTTCTTCTCCTTGCTCTTTGGAGAATCTGGCCACCATTTCTCTCATTCTCTCACCCCTCGGCCGGAAGGGATGTTTCGCACAAGGCCACGACAAGCCTTCTCCACACTTGCGACAAATTCCTTTTTGACGTGCTTGGTCCAGTTCCATAGGTGCTCCTTGACCAGGAAAGACACCGGTTTGGTTCGGATGGGGGCGAGCTGTGGCAGGAATGGCGGCAGCGGCAGTAACGGTTTGACTGCCCGATGCAGTCATGCCCTGTCTTGGTGACGCAGTTTTCTGGTCATGAAAGGACTGCCTCGGGGCGAATGAAAAACTTGATCCGCCCGGATCAAAGCTTTCTTCCATCTCTCGTAAGAGTGGGTATAGTCCAATAGTCGGGACTGCGACATTTCTACTTGGGTCACCACCTTGTTGTGGATTCCCCGGCGAGCAATTCCAACGAGCTGACGCCCGTTCCTTGTGAGGTCAAACTCGGCCTCAATCACCAGCTGCTCGAGGCGGGTGAAGAAATCTTCGACCAATTCGGCCGATCCTTGTCGAAGTGTTCTGAGCTTCTCTTCTGCTATGGCCGCTATTGCAGCCGGTCTGAAATTGTGACGCAACTTCTCGAAGTAAGCGTCTGTGGTCATGAATTCCCAACCAAGCATCATTCTTTGTACGTACAGGGTCGCAAAGCGCCCTGCAGCATTGTCTCCTCTAAGGAAGGAGTTTGCCAGCATGATTTGTTGCCTCTGGCTAGGCTCAGGTGTGAAACCGCTTAGGTACACAAACATGGACGCCTCCCATGCTTGGTACGTTTCCTTCTTGCCATCGTAAAACTCAGGCTTCGGGAATATACTTTTGCCGATGTTTCGGGCCATGGCATTGGCCTGTGGTAGTCTGACTACCGGGTTCCTTTGTGTCGGCCTAGAGTCTGCCTCGCCTTCACTGTCGTCGCTTGAGGAATCTGACGAGCTGTCGTCATTCTCCTTGCCTATCCATTCGGATAGCTGGCCATAGGTGGCCTTTCCTTTGACCCTGTCTCGGGTCCATTTTCTCATGGCTTTTTCATAAGCCTCACGATTGGTATACTGATATTGATTTTTTATAGAGCTTGTCTGCTCGTGGGATTCGACATTCGTCCCCATTTTCAAACATGAGGACGATCCAGCGGCGGTTGACTCTGATCAATCTCAGATATCGATCTTGTACTGGCCCCTGTGGTATGAGGACAGTGTGGGCATTGTAGGGGGCAGCGGTGCTGCAGTGGATATTGAAGTCTCGGAAGGGATTTCCTCGACTTGACTCATTTTGGCTCCTAATTGGAGGCACGGTGGTAGGTTGGTTTAGGACGCATGAAAGACAACAACACCCTGGAAAGTGGATCTTGACCTGGCAGGCAGGTCCAAGTGTTGGAGAGGGGGGGAAACCGGAAAGTCCTGGCTACAGACTACTCAATACGTTGAGCGCAATGACATGACAATGGCTGTGATCACACAAACAGCTGATCCTCTCATGGAGATCACCCACAGTTGTGCTCTATCTGTGATACCATTTACGTATCAAGCAACATTATCCTTATTTATCAAGAGGCAGACAACCTCTACACACAGCACTAGGCTGCTACAAGCTTTTGCCTGGTGCTTAACCAGTCCCAGACTATGCGGGAAGCTTCAGGAAGGCCGAAAGTGGCTAACTATGAAACCACTCCTTAACCCTGGAGGCCGGGTATGCAAACGCGAATGAGGAATAGAGAACAACGCAAAATGCGGGCGAGAGTGACGGCGAAAAGCGGAGTTTCGGAATAATGTTGTGCCCAAACCCAAAATGGATCGAGCGTGAGAAAGAGAAGTTCCGGTATCACTCCAATACACAAAGTGTGCAAAGTTTGCGATTCCGAAACTGGAGACCTACT
>JBBPMJ010001006.1:0-10954 GCA_038090255.1 Austroboletus niveus | reverse complement strand
CATTCCCTCTATTCTCACTCTCTATTTCTTCATCTCTACTTTTCATTTTTTTGTTTTCACTTTCCATTTTCTTATTCGTTCCATTTCCATTTTCTGATTTCCTCCAGTTTCATCTTTCCATTCATTCCCTATCTCTTTATTCTCTTTTTCTCTCTATTTCATTCACTCATTGTTTCTTTTTTCTTTTCATTCACATATTTCCATTCTCCAGAATTAGAGTTAGTAATAGCAGAATTAAAATTAAAATTAGCAATGATTAGAATTAGAATTAGTAGAATTAGAATTAGCAAGGATTAGAATGAATTAGCAAGGATTAGAATGAATTAGCAAGGATTAGAATGAATTAGCAAGGATTAGAATTAGTAGGATTGGCATTAGCATTGGCAATTAGACTTAGATTTAGCAATATCATAGGATTAGTAGGGATTTTTAGGTTAGGCTAGGAGTAGCAAAAATTAGGATTAGAGTTAGGATTAGCAAGAATTGGAACTAATAGTATTAGATAAAAGTGTGGAAATAAAATTGCATAAAAATGGAATAGCTTGTTTGCTAAATCTGTAATATATATCTGTATATCTGTAATATGTTACAATCACTCTTTTCTTCTATTTAAAAACTTACTCATAGCAGAAGTCAAACTTCTAACCACTTATATAAGTAAAACCCCCATCAGTACAAGATTACTGAGACTTACATAGATGTTTTTCAACATAACTTATCACATGACTGCTTACATCAGCAGTCTAGACCACATGACATGTAACTTGTCACATGTTAAGGGCTAAACCCTTATCTCTTATCTATAATGTCATGGTGATATCACACCTCATGTATATCATGCCCATCACATGAGGCATGCTGCTTTACTTCCTTCTCTCATGGACTCACTTTTTTATAACTCATGTTATGATTTGTTGGGCACCTCTTTTCTTTTCCTTATATTTATTTATCATGTATATCAAAGGACCTTGATCCTTGCTGTTCGAGCCCCACTTGGGTCTTTTTCTTTTACCATTGTCTTCTCATTTTTGCTTACATATTTAGCATGACTCATCCACAACTGTATTACCAACCTTTACCTGATGCCATCACATCCACTCTGTAGTGACTTAGCTTCTTCACGATTCCATCGCTTTCTATTGCTGACTCACCTTCTTCCTTTGCCTACCCTTAATCATTTGACTCACATATATAAATCCTCAATACTCAAATGTATTTCTCATCTTAGACCTCCTGCAATTTACCTAGTATCTTGAAGTTGCTCTTGGGTCCCCCAGTCCTTGTCCTACTGTTGAGTGGATGCTCCCTTCATACCTTTGATTCATCACTAGCCCTGCAATGTCCTTAAATCCATTGATCCCTTGGTCCTCAATGGTTCTCAGAACCTCTGCCAAGAAAGACCCTTAAGCGGACCCCCCCTTTGATCTGACATTAGTCCTACATCAGCCTTAGCCTTCCTGTCAAGGAATCCCCTTATCAGGCCCCCTCATCCTGTCTGCTGTATAGTGACAGTAAGCCCTCAAACCTTTGCAGGCCTATGCTTGACCATGTCAAGTGTAACAACTCATGCCTTTTATCAAGCCAATCATGTATTTTTCTCTTATCATGGTATGATGTCCTCTTATGGTATTTACACAAACATGTACAAATAGTAGAATAGTATATAAACTCCAGGACTTTGAAGCTAGAGTCTCTAGCTTTGAAGTCTTGAAGATTTCATCACAACCAAGCTTCTCTTCTCTAAAGGACCAAAGAGTCATTTCCTCTACTCTTTACTTCATTATTATTTGAGTTATTTCATAATATCTGTAATATCTGTACTATCTGTAAAGTCTGTAGAAACTCTGTACTATCTGTGAAGTTTGTAGAAAGTCCATACTGTTTGTAGAATCTATAAATAGTGTGTAGTAATCTATAAATCTGTACCAATTTGAACTTTTGCTAATGGTAAGGTAGAAATTTACAGTCTGTACAGAAAGTGTAATTCAAATCATTACAATAGATCTGAACCAGTTATTCTTTGATAAAGATGACTTCACCTGGTTTATATGCAAGTATGTGTTTGTCAAATGTGATTTTGCACTTGATGGCATGGCAGAGCACTTTATCATATCCATTGTGATGCTGTTATGCTGCATATGCCCTGTGGATGGTGACATCCAGCTGATTTAATGTGTCTGCACTGTGTGTTGGATCTGTTCACCATGTGTCAATGATGATTCCTAATAGCAGCTCTTTGGGTGTGTGTTTGAGTGCTGACAAAATATGGTTATTAAGTGCCCAAACCACACTATCAAGGTGATCAGTCCATGTATGCAGAAGTTTGTTCTATGTCACCATTTCATTGTGGTTCTCACTGAGGTCTGGTATGCATAGTTGTTTCAGTATATGTAGAAGGAGCTTGTTGATTCCTTCAATGAGTCCATTGATTCATGGGAAGTATGCTGAGATGACATAATGCTTGCAGTGCCATTCTAGACAGAAGATCTTGATGTCTGCATTGGCAAAGTGTTTACCACCATTGGCCTTGAAGGCTTCTAGCACAGTGAAGTTGTGGAAAATAGTTTTGGGGTTATCAATGGTGGTTTTTGCAGTGCCTGCAGTTTTGAACTTCATAATTCAGATGTGTTGTGAGAAGATATCTAGAAATAGTCCAAGTGTGTGATATCCACTTTTGCTTTTTGGCATTGAAAGGTAGTCACTAACAAGCAGCTTGAACAAATGGCACCATGTGATGGATTCAAGGAGGAAGTGAATGTGGGGCACACCAAATTTTTTGCATCAAGCACAGTCTTTTATGGTGGTCATGATAGAGGCATCTAGTTTGGGGCTATAAAGTTAGTTGGCAAGTGCTATTTTTAGGGCATTGAGGGCCTGGGCTTCTTTTTTGGACATACATTCAACTTATGATCTGGGTCTAATACTAGTTCCTCCTCAGATATGCCATAATTTACCTTCATTGATGAGGTATTGTGATGCATGATGGCATACTTGCATGTGGTCCCAAATGGATGTGTTCATGTCTGTGTTTAGAATGGCATCAATAGCTTTGAGAAAAACTGGTTTGTCTGCAAACTGGGCTCATACATAGTTGAGTGTGCTCTGATGGTAGTTTGTTGACATGGAATATGTCATTGATCAGTCCTAATGTGGATTCCATATCAGCACTGACTGTCCAGTCAATACCATTACCTTCCATTGTTGGTTGTCTCTTCCATTGTCTGCTAAGCATGTCAGCAGCTATATTGATTTTATCCAGTATATGCCTAATTCCCATGATGTAGTGGGCCATGATGCTATTGCACCAGCAGATGTGGACAGTTGAGACCTAGTTATTGAGTATGACATTTTGAAGTGCTTGACAGTCTGTTTCAATCTCAACTGGAAATTCCCAAATAATGTCTGTGAATTTGTTGAGACTGAATTTGAGTATCATAAATTCTAGTATAAAGGGTGTGTAGTTCTGTTCTGTGCTTAATGTTTGTTTTAATGTGAAACCTATGAATATGATTTTAGTGGTCTGTTTTCCCTCTGGTAAGCTGACTGTGATTCACTAAGTAAGGCAGGCACCAAAGCTGTCTTGACATTCATCCATCATTAGGATGAAAGATATTCTGTCATACTTTGGCACATGTAAAGTTGGCTGTTTCATGAGAGCTATTTTGAGATCAATGAACACATTGATGTGATCTTGCATTCATAGGTGTGTTAGTGTATGACTCTCTTATACATATGTGGTTTTTGTCACTGGTTTTGGCAGCTCTACCTTGCAGAATAGGTTGTATAGTGATTTTTTAAGCTTTGAGTAGTTTTTAGTAGGGTCTTGAAACAAATAAAGATGAAGCAAAGAGTAGAGGCAAATGACCACTTTGATCCTTTAGAAGAAGCTGGGTTGAGAGGAAATCTCCAAGACTTCAAAGCTGGGGACTCCAGCCTTGAAGTCCTGGGGTTTATATACTATTCTACTATATGTACATGTTGTGGTAAATACCATAAGAAGATATTGTACCATGATAAGGAGAAAATACATGATTGGCTGATAAGAAAGCATGAGTCATAAAGAAGTATGTCTGTGAGAGAAAGAAATAAAAAGTATGCATGTGAAACATGATGTGTGATATCATTATGACATCATAGATGAGAGATAAGGGTCTAGCCCTTTGAGCATGTGACAAGTCACATGACTTGTGATCTAGACTGCTGATGTAAGTAGTCTTGTGATAAGTTATGCTGGAAAACATCTAAGTCTCAATGGCTTGTGCTGATAGGGGTTTTCTTATATAGGAAGTCAGGAATTTGACTCCTGCCATGAGCAAGTTTTTAAATAGGCTAAAAAAGCAATCATAACACCACCCTCCCTCTATGGGTCAGATTCCTAGATGACTAGAGTAGATATGTTTTTAGTGTCATAGGGGTTAAATACTTTGAACCATGTGAAAGCCCCTTATGCTAGGGCTTTTGGGTCCATTTCATGAAATAAAGCAACTGCTTTGGCCACATTTCTTAAATTAGACATAGGTTCCCAGGTGTGCTCTTTTTCAGAGTGGCCACCCAGTGAACTAAATATTCTTTTCATTGCCTGTTCCAGCAAGCATCTATGATGTGCTCAACCTCATATTCAACTTCCAGTTTGTCATTGACAAGAACTGGACCAGGTTGAAACACTGGCTATCTATTGAGGCAGCATAGATAAGGTTTAACCCTGGCTACATTTACCATAGGGTAAATTTTCATATTATGTGGGAATTTAAGATTCACTGCATTGTTTCCTATGCATTGTGTGATTTTGAAGGATCCAAGCCACTTCTTTGTTAATTTACACAAATCTCACTTCAAGTATAGATTTCTGATAGATAGGATTACGTCATCTCCAATGAAGTACTTTGGGGCATTAGTGCAGTGTTTATTCACCTGAATCTTCATGTGTTTTTAAGCCTGCTCAATGTTGTCCCTTGTGGACTGCAAAATAGATGTGATATTATTGGCTAGCTTGTTGGCTGCTGGAGCTTGACTAGTGCCAGGTTCTATTCCCATGCATGGTATATAGATCCATGTGATCTTGAATGGGGCTTTTTGTATAGAAGCCTGCTTCTTCATATTGTAACTGAATTGGGTTATGGGTAACCAATCTGCCCATTCAGTTTGTTTTTTGTGGCAATAGATCCTGAGATACTGCTGGAGGTCTCAGATTATTCTCTCCATCTGACCATCTATCTGTGGATGAAATGCCATGGATAATTTTGATTTAATACTGAGTCATTTGCATAATTCTGTCATCACTTGTGAAACAAATTGTGGTCCATGATTGGATATAATAGAGTGTGGGATCTCATGATTGGTTCACATGCAGTGTAAATATAGGTGAGCCATCTCTAAGGCAGTTGCTGACTTGTTCATGGGAATAAACTCTACTTCTTTGCTGAATCTATCAACAATGACAAAAATAGAGTCACTTCTATTAGATATGAGGAGATCTGTGAGGAAATCTGTGGATGTGTCTACCCATGAGGCTATGGAGACCTTCAAAGGTTCAAGCTTGCCAGCTGGCAGCTTATTGCCTGTCTTTATTCTTTGACAAACATTGTGTCTAGCAATGTATTCTTTTATATAAGTAGCCATTCCTGGCCAATTGTAATGTCTGCACAGCAGATCTAGGGTTTTCTCCTGACCAGGGTGGCCAGCAGAAGGCATGTCATGGCAATTCATTACCACATCTCAGTGGAGATCTTCATCCGATGAAATAAAGATCTTCTTATCATTGGTTCTAATGAGTTGACCATTGATATCATCTGTGAAGCCTTTTTCATAGAGCTTCTGAATTTCACTTTTCTTTATTAGAAGGGTTGTGATCTTTATTCTTTCTAATAATTTATTACCTTTATCTTGGATCTGGATAGTCCTGATCTGCTCTGGCAGTATAACAAGAACCTGCTTGTTATCTTGTTCTATTCCTTCTGCATGATCTTCCCTATAGAAAAGAGCATTAGCTTTTCCCATTGTGGCACCAGGCTTGTGATATCATATATGGTTGAATCTAGATAGATATTGTGCCCAGTGCACTTGTCTGCAGTTCAGATCCTATCTGACAATAAACCATTGAAGATTCTGGTAATTGTTTCACATCTCAAATTGAAATCTAGCTCCTTTTAGATAATGCCTCCATGTTTCTAATGCATGCATTACTGATAGAAGTTTTTTCACCTGTGACCAGGTTAGGCGACTGGGTGTCACTTTTCCTCTTTTTGGATAGATAACACTGCTTCTGTTGCGTAATCTGAAGTATAAGATTCCATGCAGAACTGGCAGTCAATGTCAGGGAAGGTGAGTACCAGGGCAGTGGTAAATTGCTTTTTAAGTATATCAAATGCTTCTTGGCATCTATCACTCCATATGAAGGGAACATCTTTCTTGATAAGGTTATTCAATGGCCTTGCAATAGAAGCATAGTCAGCGATAAAATGCTGATAGAAATTAGCTAATCCCATGAAGTTTCTAACTCTACAAAGATTTTTTGGTTTTGGCCATTCTAGAACTGCTTTTACTTTGGATTTATTCATGTGAACTCTATCTTTTCCTACAATCATGCCTAAGAACTCTACTTCTTCAGCAAAGAATATGCATTTCTCTGATTAATATATAGATTGTGTTATGCTTGTGCAATGTCTAGTCCCAGTATGTCCTCAAAGGCAACACAATGTCCTATAGAAATCCTGGGGGTTCTCTGCTGAGACTCGAGACTCAGGCAGGATAAGACTAAACACTGCATATAATTGCACAGATCTAGCTGAGGAACAGGGAAGACAACTGCTAACTACTTATATAGTCTGGAACCATCTCGGAACAGAAAGGAAGGATGATACAGGACACATGGTACATTACAATGGCCTCATGGATCAATGGTAGGAATGGAACAACACTGCCATCAGGAGGAGGATGGAAGGAGGAGCGGAGGTCCATGAACAAAGCAGTTCTGGAAATACATGGTAAGAGTTACAAAAGTGGGATAAAAGAAGAACAAGGTGAATCAAGAATGGGGATCTCCATATGATCATATGGAGTGTAGTCTTCGGGGAATAAAGTCC
Organism: Austroboletus niveus; assembly: GCA_038090255.1. Classification (NCBI taxonomy): domain Eukaryota; kingdom Fungi; phylum Basidiomycota; class Agaricomycetes; order Boletales; family Boletaceae; genus Austroboletus; species Austroboletus niveus. Next base: position 3,872 of record JBBPMJ010001006.1, on the reverse strand, counting down.
AGTAGCATTCTAGGGGTAGTCCATCCTCTGGCTTCCATTTCGATGGAAGGGTGTCAAAGAGTTCTGATGGTTCCAGAATTCCAGAACCTTCAGAATCGCGGGAAGGTACATTGGAAGTGTCGGAACTATGGGAACAAGTTCCAGAACCTTCGGAACTGCACTTACTTGTAACATTACCCTCTTCTATCCATTGAAGATCCTCTTCAACTCCTAAAGTCACCTTCCGTAGAGTCTCCATCGTTGAAGATGACATTGTCATTATTGAAGTCCTCTGGGTTGAAACATTCAGTGGAGAAGTGCCCCATTCCATTGCAGGAGGAGCATCAGTTGGAGGGGCATTCTCTTTGGATATGTCCAGAGGCTTTGCGCTGGCAGAAGAGACAAGTGTAAATAGGGCAGTCGGGTCACAGATGTTTGATACTTCCACATTGGAAACATGTGAGTTTGTTGAACTTCCTATTCCTGCGAGTTGGTCCTGGGATAGATCTTGGGGGATTGGGAATGGGGTCGGGTGACGGTGCCTCCTTCTGTTTGCCTTTTTCTTTTCCTCCAACTGAACCCATGCTCTGTCCCTCACTTCTTTCAACCAATGATACAGACTTCTTCAGGCCATCTCAAACAGGTAGAACCTGGGGGGTTTGGGGGAGGGAGGTCACAGCCAATCTTTCTGCCATTTGTAGGGTTGCATCTTTAATTCTCCTCTCGGTCATGGCGATTCCTCCAAGCAGTGGTCCAGTGCTTCCCATGATGGGAGGGTTCCGGGCGTGGCTGGTCCTGTTAAGTTTTTTGACAATGGGGATGAAAGAGGGCAATATGGCAAGGTGGTTATTGGCAAGGTCCAAGAGGTAGTTTTCCCCTTGTTTTTCAGTGAGGGATCGGAGGAGTGGTCAGAGGTAGGGAGCCAGAGCAACTCTGGAGAAGGTATTGATGATTCTGAAGATGCCAAGGTCTGCGAGGGTTTGGCAGATTTGAATTCGTCCCTCAGCCAGAGAGTATTTGATTGCATAATTGAGAGATTCTGCTGGTGTTGGATTTCTTTGAGCTCTTTCGTGATTGAGTCTGACAGAGAGTGAGAGTCGTTGAAAGGCTGCGATAAGGGGGGGGAAGATGGGTGCTTCATTGTAAAGAGGGTGAGAGACGAGGTAGTGGTAGAGGGCTGGACATTCAAGGATCGATACCAGGAGGGTGTTTCGAAAAATAGGGGAGAGTCTATGTCCTCAGATAGGAGGTAGTTCAGGAACAAAGATTCCAGACATGAGAGGGGGTATACAGGGGGTGTGAAGTCTTGGGGATTCATGGGAGGATTTGAGGGAGTACTCATGGGGTGTGGTCATTGTTTTGGGGACTTTCAGAGTTTCCTTGATCATTTATAAACTTCCAAAAGTTCCAATCCATTTCTGAGGTTAGATTCCGGTTCCCACATGTCATCACTGGAACCATATCCTTTTCATCGGATGTGGAATTGGCGGGCATCCTTCCTTCCCCTATGGGCAATGATCTTGTCTATTTCCCACTCCTCTTCTCCATTTATTAGTTCCGAGGTAGGTTGGGAGAAGTTGGTTCCATGCTCCCAGGTTTCTACATAAGAGGTTAGTAGGCTGGCATGAAACATGTTGTGGATTTTCCATGTTGGAGGAAGGTGGAGTTGATAGGCTACAGGGGAAATTACTTTTTCAATTTCGAATGGTCCTTCACATTTGAGGGCTAGCTTCCTGGCTGGGTAGTTTGTTTTTAGATTGGTTGCTTCCAACCATACTTTATCCCCAATTTTCCATGGGGTGAATGTGGATCTTTTTTGTCTTTCCATAAACATTTTTGCTTGTTCATGTGCTGCCAGCACCTCTTTTTGAGAGTCTTCCAGTTTGGTTAACCTATTTTCCAATTCCAGAACAAATGTTTTTCCGATTGGTGGGTAGGCTCGGAGTTGGTATCCCATGATTAGTTCGAATGGGGATTTCCAAGTAGAGGAATGGATTGCTGTGTTGTGATGAAATTCGGCTAACGGAAGGAGCAGAACCCACTGATCCACTGATTCGTTGCAGAAGATGCGGAGGTAGGTTTCAAGTTTCTGATTCATTCGTTCAGTTTCTCCATCTGTCTGGGAATGGTAGGCAGATGATAGGGCAACATCATACTGGAGTAGTCATGCTAGTTCCCTGGTGAAGACAGATGCAAATTGGGGACCCATGTCTGAGATGATTCTGTCATGGAGGCCAAATCTTTTAAACACATGGTCAAAAAAGAGTTGGGCAATTCCTTGTGCATTGATGGTTTTGGAGCAAGGGCAGAAAATTACCCCCTTCAAAAGGCCATGGTCAACCACGACCATGACAGAGTCAAATCCAGAGACAGGGGGTAGTCCCAAGATAAGGTCAACAGAGATTTGTTGAAAGGGTCGAGACACAAATGAGTTTAAGGGCATCAGAGAGGAGGAGGTAGGGTGGGTGTTTACTTTATTGGCTTGACAAGTAGCACAACCTGCAATGAAGCATCACAGAAATGTAAACATTCCTGGCCACCAGAAATCTTTTTCCAGAGCAGCTAATGTTTGGAAGTGATCCATGTGTCCACTTGTTGGGAAGTAGTGTAAATCATGGACCAGTTTTTGGCGTGCTGGTTCCAGTATGAAGAGGCGTCCTTGGAAACGGAGTTCTTGATCTACAAAGGTCCAATTGGACATTTTTGTTCTAGGAAGTGGGGGGGGTGTCATTGTACATTTTTTCAAGTGCGATGAGGACAAAAGGATCAGAAGAAGTAGACTTTGCGATTTTATCTGTTAAAGCGAGGTCGATTTGTTTACAGAATAGGTCATTTGGAAGGAGAATGACCTCAGCATTGTCTGATTCAGTGGATATGTCATCCTTTCTTGAGAGGGCGTCAGCAGGGCCCATGTGTGTTCCTGGTACATGTGTGAAGGCAAGATCGAAGTCTTGCAGGAACATTTGCCATCAAGCATGGCGTCATGATAGTTGATGGGGGACTCTGAAGTAGGTAAGGTTTTTGTGATCTGTGAGTATCTGGACCACATGTTGTGCTCCAAGTAGGTGGTGTCTTCAATCTTCAAGAGCATGGATGACTGCCAGTAGTTCTCTATTGTATATGTCGTAGTTTTGTTCTGCACTTGATAAAGTGGTAGACCGGTATGCACATGGGTGGAGATTGCCATTGGAGTCTTTTTGCATTAGGATTCCTCCTGTGGCTAGAAGTGAGGCATCCGTCATTACAAAGTATGGGTGTTCTGGGTCTGGTTGTTTTAAGACTGGGGAAGTAGAGAATACCAGTTTCATGTCCTCAAAAGCATGCTGCTCTTTCTCGATCCAGGTCCAGGGTTTGTCTTTTCAAGTAAGCTCATTAAGTGGGGCAACTCTTTGAGCGAAGTTTGGGATGAATCTTTGGTAAAAGTTGCAAAATCCTAGGAAGGATCTTACTGCTTTGACTGAGTTGGGAAATTTCCATTCTTCTATGGCTCGGAGCTTGGTCATATCCATGGTGAGTTCTCCTGGTTGAATTGTTAGACCCAGGTAGTCCATGGTCTGAGAATTGAAGGTGCATTTCTGGAGTTTGCACCTAAGTCCTAGACTTCTAAGTTGTTCTAGAACTTTGATAGTTCTTTCCTTATGCTCGGATGGATCAGCAGAATGGATGGCTAGGTCATCCATATAGATAATTAGCCATCCTTCTGTGAGGTAATCCCCAAAAGCGTCATTCATGAAGGCCTGGAATGTGGCTGGAGAGTTACACAATTCAAAGAACATTACTGTTGGTTCAAATAGTCCAAAGGGGGTGATGAAGGCTGCTTTCCATCGATCCTCTGGTACTATTTGTATATTGTGATATCCCCATTGGATGTCCATTTTGGTGAAGATAGTTGA
>JBBPMJ010001005.1:0-10958 GCA_038090255.1 Austroboletus niveus | reverse complement strand
CTAGGTAAATTGCTGGAGGACTAAGATAGCGAATACACCTGAGTATCAAAGGTTTATATACGCGAGCCAAATGGTTAAGGATAGGTAAATGGAAGAAGGTGAGTCAGTGATAGAAAGTGATGGAATCGCAAAGAAGCTGAGTCACTATGGAGCAGATGCAATGGCATCAGATAAGTATTGGTGATACAACTGCAGATGAGTCACACTAAATAAGTAAGCGGTATTGCAAAGGCAATGGTAAAAGAAAGGGACCCAAGCAGGGTTCAAACAGCGAGGGTCAAGGTCCTTTGGTGTACATGGTAAGTGGAGTAGGAAAAAGAAAGAGGGGTCCAACAAATCATAACATTACCCCCGTTGTATGGGTGAGACTGCGATGAAACCTTAGTAGTCACCTCGATTAAACCCGGTCTCATTGTCGTCAGCTTCGGTGCTGACAAAGAACTCATAGTCATCCACTGCCAGCGGAGAAGGGGGAGGAGTGGGGACCTGACAGGGGATCCAGACAGTGGGGTGTCATCCAGATGGGATGGGATGGCCGTGGTGCGAGGAAGAGGAGTGTGAGGAATGGGGGGATTGGTGCACAGACGAGTCTGAGGAGGAAGAAGCGAATGCGCGAGGTGTTCGTGGGCACATGGGACATGCACGTTGGGGGTGTCCCGGAGATTGCCTGTGGCAGATGGGACACTGATAGAATGGGCACAGGGGATGGCGATGTCCAAGGTGGTGGCATTGGTAACATGCCTCGTGGTAGTGAGGGTGGTTGGGGGGAAGGGACCAGACTCCTTGGTTACCAGCCCAGTAGTCATCGGCACGATCTAGGATGGCAACTTCTTGAGCTGAGAGTGGCTCAGAGGATGTGGATGGGGTGGAGACATGGTTGTCACCAGTGGTGGCGAGGTTTTGGAGGTATCGATCAATGTCAATAATAAAGTTGGTCATGTCCAACTGGTGCATCAGTTGGACAAGGTCATGTTCCAGGGTCTGGTGAAGACAATGAATGTGGAGATTGGCCAGTGCTTGAGCGGCAGAGGCAGTGGGGGTGGCAGTGGAGATGGCGATGTGAGAGTTCGTCAGGAAGAGACGATACATGAGGGCAAAGGGGGAGTGGGGTTCCATGTGGGCATCAAGTGCCATGACGAGATTGGAGTCTCGAAGTTCAGTGGCGATGGCGGTGGCAAGGTCATCATCAAGGAGTGTGGGGTGGTTGGGTAATGCCGTGGGGGATATGGACAACGGAAGCTGAGTGGGGCAGTTGGAGATTCATTGGGTGAGGGGGATAGGTATAGCAGCGGGAACAAGGGGTTCAGGATGGGTCCAGCTAAAACTGGGCCATGCAGAGGGGATGCCTTCTGCATCATTGCAGAGGCATTGGATTAGGAAGGGGGGAGGTATCGGAATAGGTGCGTCACTGAGTTCAAGGGGATTGTTGGCGGGAGTGGTAGTGGACCAGCCAGCTTCAGCGACGTCAGAGGGAACATCGCTGGGCGTGGGAAAGGGTGCAGAGAGGGTGATGGACATGATTGTGAGGGGTGTGGTTTGGTGGGAGACTGAGGAGATCGAGTAACGACGTTTATAGTCATCGAGGAGGGATGCGGAGTTCCGTAGGTTCTGTGTGGGTTCCCAGGAACCTTCTTCGGCTGTGTATCCCTTCCATCGGATCAGGTAGGAACGGGAGGACAGAGGTCCACGGTGGTGGATGATTTTCTCAATTTCATATTCCTCATGTCCATCGATGAGGTCAGGTGGTGGGGAAGGGTAGTTTGGCCTGTGAACGGGGTTTTCATGATAGGGTGATAGGAGGGACATGTGGAACACTGGGTGGATCTTCCACGATCGTAAGAGGCACAGTTTGTAGATGATGGGAGATAGCACCTTAACAATGGTAAAAGGTCCTTTGCATTTCAGGGCAAACTTCAGGTTGACGACAGAGCATTTGAGGTTTCTGGCCTTGAGCCAGACTTTGGATCCCTTGGTGAAAGGGGTGAAAGAGCGGTGGTTTTGAGATGCCATGACTTGGCGGGTGAGTTCGTGGGCAGCGAGGGCTTCGTTGTGGGCGGCCACAAGGGACTTGAGGCGGTCCTCAATGGCAGGGATGTGGGAGTCAGTGATAACTGAGGGAAGGGCATGGGGTTCATATCCCATCATGAGATAGAACGGGGTCTGTCTGGTGACAGAGTGGGGGCGGTGGTTATGCGTGAACTCAGCATGAGGAATGAGTTCGGACCATGTGGTGGGGTTACTTCCACAGAAGATGCAGAGGTAGGTCTCGACTTCTTGGTTGACCCGTTCGGTTTCACCATCAGTCTGGGGGTGGTATGCGGTGGAGAGCACAAAGGAGTAGTTGAGAGCTTTTTCTAGCGCTTTGGCGAAGGTGGAGGCAAACTGCAGGCCTTGATCAGAGATGATCCTGTCGTAAAGACCAAATTGGAGGAAGACTTTGTGGAAAAAGAGGGCTGCAACCCCTTTGGCAGTGATGGTTTTCTTGGTAGGGCAGAGAATTACCCCTTTAGTAAGGCCATGGTCGACCATGACCAAAAGAGTATTGAACTCCGAGGATTCGGGGAGGTCAGTGATCAGATCGCATGAGATCTGCTGGAAGGGGCAGGTACAGGTGGAGCAGATGGGGGTGAGCGGGGGAACAGTGGGGTGGGTATTGGCCTTATGTTGTTGACACGAGGCACAACCTTCAACATACTTTTGTACGTATTGAGTGAGGCCTGGCCACCAAAATTTGGCAGCGACGAGTTGACAAGTCTTGAGATAACCAGGGTGACCAGCAGTCTCGTGGTCATGGCAGTGCTGGAGGATGGAGTGCTGGAGAGATTCATCAGGGGGAATGTAGATGCATCCTTGGAAGGTAAGGATGCCGTTGTTGTATTGCCAGTCAGATAGTTGAGACCGAAAGGCTGGGGGAATAGTTCCATCAAGGGATTGAAGGGCCTTGAGGATGAAGGGGTCCATCTTAGAATGAGACAAGATGTGCTTCTGGAGTGTGGCATTGACGATGTTAACAAACAAGGATGGGGGAAGGAGGGTGACTCCTTCATTGTCAGTGTCATCCAAGGGGATGAGATCAGGGGGGTGAGAGAGGGCATCGGGACCGGCAAGGAGTTTACCAGGGACGTGGATCATGGTCAGATCGAAATCTGTGAGGTCGAGGAGCCAATGGGCTTGTCGGCAGTTGAGGTTCTGTGCTGACCAGAAGTAGGTCAGGTTCTTGTGGTCTGTAAAGACTTGGACTGGGTGGGAGTTGCCATGGAGATAATGGCACCAGGATTTCAGGGCTCACATAATAGCAAGGAGTTCTCGATCATAGATGTCGTAGTTTCGTTCTGCTGGTGAGAACGACTGGGAGAGATAGGAACAGGGGTGCCAATTCCCGTTGGTATCCGTCTGAAGGAGGATGGCGCCTGAGGCGAATTTGGAGGCATCCATTGCAATAGCAAATGGAGCAGAGAGGTTGGGGAGTTGGAGGACTGGGTGTGCGAGGAAAAGTTCTTTGAGGTGATCAAAGGATATCTGGCATTCAGGGGACCAGGCCCAGGGGGTAGTTTTCTTGGTGAGATCGATGAGGGGGCGGGCGACCGAGGAGTAATCAGGAATGAATCGCCGATAGAAGTTGGCGAAGCCGAGGAAGGAGCAAACATCACAGAGCTTCTCTGGGGTAGGCCAGGATGTGATCCCATCAAGCTTGACGGGGTCCATGGCGAGTTGACCAGGTTTAACGATCATTCCAAGGTATTCAACTTCTTTGGAGGCGAAGTTGCATTTCTCGAGTTTGAGGTGAAGGTCAAGTTCCTTCATGCGTTGGAGGACACGCTTGGTTCGTTCAGTGTGGGTTTTCTCATCGGGGGAGAAGATGAGAAGATCATCCATGTAGATGACAAGCCATCCTTCGGCAATCATATCATGGAAGGAGTCGTTCATGAACCTTTGAAAGGTGGTGGGGGAGTTGGTGAGACTGAAGAACATGATGGTCAGTTCAAAGAGTCCTTTATGGGTGATAAAGGCGGCTTTCCATTGATGTCCATCTTTGATTCAGACATTGTTGTAGCCCCATTGAACATCAAACTTTGTGAAAACCTTGGCATCATGGAGTTTGTCGACGAGGTCAGAGACTAAGGGGAGGGGGTAGGCATCATGAATGGTGTGTTCATTGAGGTACCTGTAGTCCTGACAAGGATGGAGTCCGCCATCCTTCTTTTTGATGAAGAAGAATGGGGAAGCTTGAGGGGAGTTCAAGGGGCGTATCTTGCCCAAAGCAAGATTTTCGTCGAGGAAGGCTTCTGTGGCCTTGCACTCATCTGGTGAGAGGGGGTAGATCTTTCCGACCTTGGGTGTGAAAGATTCATCAAGGTTGATCTCATGATCATAAGGGCGTGAGGGGGGTATGTGGTCTGTGGCTCCTTTTGAGAAGACGGAGGTGAAGTCAGAGTATTCAGTGGGAAGGGTGATCTTGGGTCTGGCTTTCTTGGCGGCCATGGCCAACTCGGTAGAGTTTGTGAGTTTGGCGATGAGAGGATCGCCCTTGGGGATGAAGTGGTATCCACATCGGATGATATGGTTGATGGTGTAGTTGTCATGAGCACGGTGGAGGTACTGGGGTTCCATCTCGTAGTCAAGGTATTCATAGAGGCGTCCATCATAGACGGAGTCTACTTGGACATGGCGAGGGGATCGAGGAAAGGGCTTGAACTGTTGGAAATGAGTTTTGTATTGGTTCAAGTCAACTTTGTGGAGCGTGTAGAGCTCCTTGAATTGGTCAGTGGACTCATTGATGGAGAGAGTCTGACCGAATCAGTCAATAGTGGGGTTAACGGCTTTCAACCATGGGAGACCGAGGATGAGGTTTTGTCGACCACAATTCATGACATAGAACAGGACTTTGTGAGCAAGTCCTTCAATGTGAACAAAGAGTTCAGTGGTGAAGCAAACTCCTCCTTTGTCTGTGGGGCCCTGATTGAGGTTGGTGACATTGAGGGGGAAGGGGAGTCAGGTGGTAGAGAGCTTGTTTTTGCGGACGAAGCCCCAATTGATGCAAGAGATGTCAGCACCACTATCAATGAGGGCACAGGTGTCGACAGTTTTCAACGTGTGCGAGGGTACAATGATTTGGACAGGGATTTGCATTGAACCAGGCAGCATAGATACAGTTACATGTTGTATTTTAGGAGAGTCCAGCGTTGGTCGAGGTCTCCGTTCTAAAAATCCTTCTTGGGGGAAAGGGTGAATTGGACGTGGCAAACTGTGAGATCATCGTCATCGTCGTCATCACAGGTCTGGAGTTTAGGGAGGTCGTTGTCGACCTGTTCGACTTGTTTGACCAAAGTCTTACGAGGTTCCTTGGGATACTTTCTACAAGCATCAGCGCAGTGGCCTTTTTGCCTGCAGCATAAGCAACATCCTTCTTTGAAGCATCGCTCCCACTCCTCGGGAGTTAGCTTAGGGGGTCTGGGGACATTGACCGCGTCGACGTCTATGGCATCGGGCTCACGGGTTTTCTGGGAAGGGGAGGAGGTGGAGGGGGTCTGGTAAGACCAGCATGTGGGGGTAGAATGGGTACGGTGTTGGTTAACGATGGTCTGAGCGCAATTGTTCTGGACTTGGAAATGAATGGCCTTTGAGTACCATTCGTCAACCTTGGTGGGAACTGTGTCCATGGAGAGGATGCGGTGGGAGAGGGGAGGGGAAATGCCAGTGGCAAAGTAGTTGATCAGGACATTCTGATCAGTGATGCCCAAGAGGGCAATGTTGTTTCTAAATTCAGCTATGTGCCAAGTGAGTTCAGGACCATAAGATCCATTTTTCTTAGGGATGAGACATTCTGAATGGAGCCAGTTGATGGCTTGGTTCTTGGTGTCTTGGTGCTCGAAAGCGCTCTTGAATTTGGTGGGGAAGTCATTAAACATTCCAAAGGAGTTGGCGGTGATGGCTTCCTCTCAGAAGGTAGAGGCCCAGATGGTGGCTGAGCCCTTTTTCGTGTAGGACAGGGCGTAGGCGATTTTCTTGTTGTCATCATTGTAAACGGCCTTGTTTATGATGAGGTAGGTCCAGATGGAGGATAGCCAGGGCATGGCATCAGCGTAAGAGCCATCAAAGGTGTCGGGGGCTCCGAGATGGAGTTCAGTGGGTTTGGCCATCATGGTGACTTGGGCTGGGGGTGGGGGCAGGGTAAACGCTGGTTGGCAATTGACTGTGGTTGGGGATGGTGGGGTGGGTACTCTGGGGATATTAAGTGCCGCAGAGAGTCAATGGGTGAGTTCTAGGTCCTCAGGTTGTTGGGGAATGACGAGGTCTTCATCAGTGTCGATGGGATTCTCCGAAGAGGGTTCATTGGTGTCCGACAAGTCAAGGTTTTTCCTTCACGACTCGAGGTCAGGATAGGGTCTAGGGTTTCTGGGGCATTGGTGGACAATGATGGTGGCTTATGTGGTGATAGCCAATCAGGGGAGATCTTAGACCTTTTGTTATGCTCGAGGTAGTCAAGCACAGGCCTGCAGGGGTTCTAGGGCTTACTGTCGTTATACAGCTGACAGGACAAGGAGGCCTGACGAGGGGATTCCTCGACAGGGAGGCTAAGGCCGGCGTAAGACTAATGTTGGATTGAAGGGGGGTCCACTCAAGGGTCTTCCTTGGCAGAGGTTCTGAGGACCGTTGAGGGCCAAGGGATCAATGGGTCTTGGGGACATCACAGGACTAGCAACAGATCGAAGGTTCTAAGGAAGCGTCCACTCAACAGTAGGACGAGGACTGGGGGACCCAAGAGCAACTCCAAGATACTAGGTAAATTGCAGGAGGTTTAAGATAGTGAATACATCTGAGTATCGAAGGTTTATATATGCGAGCCAAATGGTTAAGGGTAGGTAAATGGAAGAAGGTGAGTCAGCGATAGAAAGTGATGGAATCATGAAGAAGCTGAGTCACTATGGAGCGGATGCGGTGGCATCGGATAAGTATTGGTGATACAACTGCAGATGAGTCATGCTAAATAAGTAAGCGGTATTGCAAAGGCAATGGTAAAAGAAAGGGACCCAAGCGGGGTTCAAACAGCGAGGGTCAAGGTCCTTTGGTGTACATGGTAAGTGGAGTAGGAAAAAGAAAGAGGGGCCCAATGAATCGTAACATGGAGTGGTTTTCTTGGTGAGGTTGAGGAGAGGGCGGGTGACCGAGGAGTAATCAGGGATGAATCGCCGAGAGAAGTTGGTGAAGCCAAGGAAGGAGCGAACATCGCAAAGTTTTTCTGGAGTGGGCCAGGATGTGATCCCATCAAGCTTGACAGGGTCCATGGCAAGTTGACAGGGTTTAATGATCATTCTGAGGTATTCAACTTCTTTAGTGGCGAAATTGCACTTCTCGAGTTTGAGGTGAAGGTCGAGTTCCTTCATGCACTGGAGGACACGCTTGGTTTGTTCAGTGTGAGTTTTCTCATCAGGAGAGAAGATGAGGAGATCATCCATGTAGATGACGAGCCATCCTTCGGCGATCATATCGCGGAAGGAGTCATTCATGAACCTTTGGAAGATGGCAGGGGAGTTGGTAAGACCAAAGAACATTACAGTTGGTTCTGGCTTTCCATTGATGTCCATCTTTGATTCAGACATTGTTGTAGCCCCATTGAACATTGAACATTGTGAAAACCTTGGCATCATGGAGTTTGTCAACGAGATCAGAGACTAAGGGGAGGGGATAGGCATCATGAATGGTATGCTCATTGAGGTACCTATAGTCCTGACATGGACGGAGTCCACCATCCTTCTTTTTGACGAAGAATAATGGAGAAGCTTGGGGGGAGTTCGAGGGGTGTATCTTGCCTGAAGCAAGATTTTCGTCGAGGAAGGCTTCTGTGGCCTTGTGCTCGTCTGGGGAGAGGGGGTAAATCTTTCCAACCTTGGGTGTGAAAGATTCGTCTAGGTTGATCTCATGATCGTAAGGGTGTGAGGGGGGTACGTGGTCTGTGGCTTCCTTTGAGAAGACGGAGGTGAAGTTGGAGTATTCTGGGGGGAGAGTGACCTTTGGTTTGGCTTTTTTGGCAGCCATGGCCAACTCGGTAGAATTCGTGAGCTTGGTGATGAGGGGATCACCTTTGGGGATGAAGTGGTACCCGCATTGAATGATGCAGTTGACAGTGTAGTTGTCATGAGCACAGCAGAGGTATTGTGGTTCAGTCTCGTAATCAAGGTATTCATAGAGGCGTCCATCATAGACAGAATCTACTTGAACGTGGCGAGGGGGTCGAGGGGAGGGCTTGAATTGCTGGAAGCGTGTTTCGTATTGATTCAAGTCAACTTTGTGGAGCATGTATAGCTCCATGGATTGGTCAGTGGACTCGTTAATGGAGAGTGTCTGACTGAACCAGTTGATGGTGGGGTTGACGGCTTTCAACCATGGGAGACCGAGGATGAGGTTTTGTCAACTGCAGTCCATAACATAGAATAGGACTTTGTGAGCAAGTCCTTCAATGTGAACGAAGAGTTCGGTGGTGAAACGAACTCCTCCTTTATCCATGGGTCCCTGGTTGAAATTGGTGACGTTGAGGGGGGAGGGGAGTCGGGTGGTGGGGAGTTTATTTTTGCAGAGAAAGCCCCAATCGATGCAAGAGATATCGGCGCTGCTGTCAATGAGGGTGCGAGTATCAACGGTTTTCAATGTGTGTGAGGGTACAATGATTTGGACAGGGATTTGCATTGAGCCAGGCAGTGTAGGTACAGTTACATGTTGTATTTTAGGAGAGTCTCACGTCAGTCGAGGTCTCTGTTCTAAAAATCCTTCTTGGGGGAAAGGGTGAATTGGACATGACAGACTGTGAGGTCATTGTCATTGTCGTTGTCACAGGTCTGAAGTTTGGGGAGGTCGTCGTCGGCCTGTTCGACTCGTTTGACCGAAGTCTTATGAGGTTCCTTAGGGTATTTTTCACAAGCATCAGCTCGGTGGCCTTTCTGCCTACAGCATAGGCAACGCCTTTCTTTGAAGCATCACTCCCACTCCTCAGGAGTTAGCTTAGATGGTCTGGGGGCGTTGACTGCATCGACGTCCATGGCATCGGGATCGTGGGTTTTCTGGGAAGGGGAGGAGGTGGAGGGGGTCTGGTAAGACCGATATACAGGGGTGGAGTGGGTGCGGTGTTGGTTAACGATGGTCTGAGCGTGATCATTCTGAACTTGGAAGTAAATGGCCTTTGAGTACCATTCATCAATTTTTGTGGGGACGGTGTTCATGGAGAGGATACAGCGGGAGAGAGGAGGGGGAATGCCAGCAGCAAAGTAGTTGATCAGGACATTCTGATCAGTGATACCTGAGAGAGCGACATTGTTTCTGAACTCAGCAATATGCTGAGTGAGTTCAGGACTGTAAGATCCGTTTTTCTTAGGGATAAGGCATTCCAAATGAAGCCAGTTGATGGCCTGATTCTTGGTGTCCTGGTGCTCGAAAGCGCTCTTGAATTTGACGAGGAAGTCAGCAAACATCCCGAAGGAGTTGGCAGTGATGGCTTCCTTTCAGAAGGTAGAGGCCCAGATGGTGGCTGAGCCCTTTTTCATGTAGGACAAGGCATAGGCGACCTTCTTGTTGTCGTCATTGTAAATGGCCTTGTTTATAAGGAGGTAGGTGTGGACAGTGGATAGCCAGGACATGGCATCGGCATGAGAGCCATCAAAGTCATCGGGGATTCCGAGATGGAGTTCAGTGGGTTTGGCCATCATGGTGACTTGGGCTGGGAGTGGGGGCAGGGTAAACGCTGGTTGGCAATTGACTGTGGTTGGGAATGGTGGGGTGGGTACTCTGGGGATACTAAGTGCCACAGAGAGTCGATGGGCAAGTTCTAGGTCCTCAGGTTGTTGAGGAATGACGAGGTCTTCATCAGTGTCGATGGGGTTCTCTGAAGAGGGTTTGTTGGTGTCTGACGAGTCAAGGGTTTCCCTTCTTGACATGAGGTCGGAATAGGGTCTAGGGTTTCTGGGGTGTTGGTGGGCAATGGTGGAGGCTTATATAATGATAGCCGATCAAGGGCTATCTTAGACCTTTTGTTATGCTCGAGGTAGTCAAGCGCAGGCCTGCAGGGATTCTAGGGCTTACTGTCACTATACAGCTGACAGGACAAGGAGGCCTGACGAGGGGATTCCTTGACAGGGAGGCTAAGGCCGGTGTAAGACTAACGTCGGATCGAAGGGGGGTCTGCTCAAGGGTCTTCCTTGGCAGAGGTTCTGGGGACTGTTGAGGACCGAGGGATCAACGGGTCTTGGGGATGTCACAGGACTAGCAACGGATCGAAGGTTCTAAGGAAGCGTCCACTCAACAGTAGGACGAGGACTGGGGGGCCCGAAAGCAACTCCAAGATACTAGGTAAATTGCAGGAGGTCTAAGATAGCGAATATACCTGAGTATTGAAGGTTTATATATGTGAGCCAAATGGTTAAGGGTAGGTAAATGGAAGAAGGTGAGTCAGCGATAGAAAGTGATGGAATCATGAAGAAGCTGAGTCACTATGGAGCAGATGCAATGGCATCGGATAAGTATTGGTGATACAACTGCAGATGAATCATGCTAAATAAGTAAGCGGTATTGCAAAGGCAATGGTAAAAGAAAGGGACCCAAGCGGGGTTCAAACAGTGATGGTCAAGGTCCTTTGGTGTACATGGTAAGTGGAGTAGGAAAAAGAAAGAGGGGCCCAACGAATCGTAACACAGAACATATGAGACAACTATCAAGTATATATACAGCTCAGAGCCATCTTGGAATGGGAATGTGATGGAACAGAGCACATGGTACACTACAATGGCCTTGTGGATCAATGGACAGAATGGGGTAACACTACCATCAGGAAGAGGATGGAAGGAGGAGCAGAGGTCCATGACAAAAGCAAGTCTGGGGGCACATGGCAAGAGTTACAAAAGTGGAGTAAAAGAGGAACATGGCAAGTCAAGAGTGGGGATCTCCATATGACCATATGGAGTGTAATCTTC
>JBBPMJ010001004.1:0-10962 GCA_038090255.1 Austroboletus niveus | reverse complement strand
GGTAGTCAGGTTATAGAATTCCCAACCCTTGTACCCATCAGGATACCCTATAAAGACACACTTTTTGTAGTGAGGACACAAAGCATCACACTTGTCCCTTTGGATATGCACATAGGCAGTAGACCCCCAGACATGGAAGTGGGAAACATCTGGTTTTCTCCCATGCCACTGTTCATAAGGTGTCACATGGTCTAGGGCAGCTGTAGAATACCTATTCCACACATGGATCAGAGCAGCAAGTGCTTCACCCCAGAAAACCATGGCTAGGCCTGACTCCTTCAACATAGAAGTAATCTGCTCAGAAAGGATGCAATTGGCATGTTCTGCAACTCCATTTTGCTGTGGGCATGCTCAGACAGTGTGCTGGTGCTCAATACTGCAGGAATTGATGAATTTGAGCATAGCCTTGCTCATTTACTCTCCTCCCTTGTCATCTCACAGAGTTTTGATCCGTCTCTCACTCTGGTTCTCAGCAAAGGCCTTGAATTGCTTAAAAGCATTGAAAACATCGGATTTGGCCTTAATGGGTAGGACAAAGCAAAACCTGCTGAAATAATTAATGAAAGTGACCCAATAGCGATAGCCAGAGAATGTTGGATAGAGTACTGCATGCACATCAGAGTGAATGAGTTCCAGAGGTTGAGTAGCATGAGATGTTGATGAAGGGAATGGGTTGGCATGCATTTTGCCTGCTAAGCATGGCTCACAGATGGGATCAGACAAAGACTTGCTGTCCAACTTCATTCCAGTGACCAGGTTGCACTGAAAGAGTGCTTTGATGTCTGAGGAGTTGTGGTGTGCAAATCTGCGATGCCACAGTGACAAATCAAGTGGAACAGTGGTAGCTGGTCGAGCATACTCTGTAACTGCCTCAGTGTGTCCATCTAGGAATGCAGAATTGTGGTTATTGATGGTGGCGACAAAAAGAAATGGTTCTGATGACCTAGAGAAGGACATGTGGGTTGAGTTAATGCTGTTTACAAAGGACTTGTGTTGAGTTAAGTACAGGACAGTGAGGAGGTTGTTCTGAAGCTGGGGAACATGTAGAATGTTGGAGAACTCAACAGGATGACTGGGCTTTCCATCAATGACTGGGTGAAAGACAACTGATCCAACACCAGCAGAGTAGATCACAGTATTGTCTGCAAGTTTGATTGGGACACATTTGGGTGCATAATTGTGCATCCAGTGGTAATGTGGAGTCATATGGGATATAGCTCCAGAGTCTGCATTCCAGTCATGGTCTGCATTGAGCTGAAGTGGAAAGAATGGGTCCAAGGGATCACTAGATCAAAAAGTTGCATTTCCAGCATGTTCCAGGATGTCATGGGATGCAAAAGCAGTGGTAGGGACATCAGGGCGATGCTGAGGGATGGTATAATGGGATTGGTGATGGAAGAAGACCATGGTAGTTGAATTAAAGCAAAGAGGCACTGAGTAGAGGTGGTTTGAGTTGGGAAGTCCAATCAGATGTAGTGGACAGCAAAAACTAGCAATGTAGTAGCAATGAAAGCACAGGGCTCATAACCTGTTAACAGCTGGATTGACACAACTGGAGCTCACTGTCAGAAACTGAGGAACATAGACAGTGAACTCTGGACTACATCTAAAGTGCCACACTAATACTACACAACAGTACCATGCCACTATGTGTGACTCACTAGTGTAGAGCATGACTCACTAATGTATGTAGGAGAGCAAAATCATAAGGTTAATATGCCCTTCTATACCACTCATTATAACTACCTCATCACCACTCTATGCCTCCAAAAAAGACCAAAGTAGCCATATTACCAGTCCCATAACTATATGCTCTAGCATGGTAACATGTAATTATGTAATCTGTGTTATTGTGCCATCAGTGAGCCACACATACTGATCTTGCAGCACAAAAACTGATCTCATATCTAAATCACTTCAATCATGCCTCATACTACACTCCATAATCAATATCTTGCAGCATATACCTGCTGATGGTTCTTTGAGCTGTAACCAGCCCTTCTAAAACCCTTAAAGCTCTAGCAAATGAGCTTAACTTGGATGTTAGCTGTCTTTTGGCCATTTGTCAAACCAGATATCTACAAGGTTACTCTCCTGTACTCAAATCTGGCAGCTTACATCTTGCTTGGGAGTATGCACAATCTGTTATATGTGTGCAACATCCAGTCTCAGTGTGTCCTCAAAGGCAACATAATGTCCTATAGAAGTCCAAGGTGATCTCTGCTGAGGCTTAAGACTCAGGCAGGAAAAGAGACTAAACACTGCATATTATTGTGCAGATTTAGCTAGGGAATACATGGTAACTGCAAAGTGTTACGATTCATTGGGCCCCTCTTTTCTTTTCCTTACATTTACTTATTGTGTATACCAAAGGACCTTGACCCTTGCTGTTTGAGCCCCACTTGGGTTCCTTTCTTTTACCATTGTCTTTTCATTTCCGCTTACCTATTTAGCATGACTCATCTGCAGTTGTATTACCAACCTTTATCTGATGCCATCACATCCATTCCATAGTGACTCAGCTTCTTTGCGATTCCATCACTTTCTATCACTGACTCACTTTCTTCCTTTGCCTACCCTTAACCAGTTGGCTCATGTATATAAACCCTCAATACTCAGATGTACTCACTATCTTAGACCTCCTGCAATTTACCTAGTATCTTGGAATTGCTCTCAGTCCCTCAGTCCTTGTCCTACTATTGAGTGGATGTTCCCTTCATACCCTTGATTCATTGCTAGTCCTGTGATGTCCTCAGACCCGTTGATCCCTCGATCCTCAATGGTTCTCAGAACCTCTGCCAAGAAAGACCCTTGAGCGGACTCCCCTTTGACCCGACATTAGTCCTATGCTGGCCTTAGCTTCCCTGTCAAGAAACCCCCTCATCAGGCCTCATTGTCCTGTCAGCTGTATAGTGACAGTAAGCCTTCAAACCTCTGCAGGCTTACACTTGACCATGTCGAGCATAACAAAAGGTCTAAGATCCCCCTTGATCGGCTATCATCATATAGACCTCCACCATTGCCCACCAACACCCCAGAAACCCTAGACCCTATCGCAACTTTGCATCGAGAAGGGAATCCTTGACTCATTGAACACCGACAAACCCTCTTCAGAGAACCCCATTAACACTGACAAAGACCTCATCATCCCTCAACAACCTGAGGACCTAGAACTCTTCCATTAACTCTCTGCGGTGCTTAGTATCCCCAGAGTACCCACCCCACTGTCCCCAACTCCAGTCAACCACCAACTGGCGTTTACCCTGCCCCCACCCCCAGCCCAGGTCACCATGACGACCAAACCCACTAAACTTTGTCTCAGAGCCCCCGATGCCTTTGATGGCTCTTATGCCAATGCCATGTCCTGGCTATCCACTGTCCAAATGTACCTCATCATAAACAAGGCCATTTACGATGATGACAACAAGAAGATCACCTATGCCTTGTTCTACATGAAAAAGGACTCGGCTGCCATTTGGGCCTCTACCTTCTGAAAGGAGGCCATCACCACTCAATCCTTCAGAAAATTCGACAACTTCCTTGTCAAATTCAAGAGTGCTTTTGAGCACCAAGATACCAAGAATCAGGCCATCAACTGGCTTCATTCGGAATGCCTCATCCCTAAGAAAAACAGATCTTATGGTCCCGAACTCACTTGGCACATCGCCAAATTTAGAAACAATGTTGCCCTCTCGGGCATCACTGATCAGAACATCCTGATCAACTACTTTGCTGCTGGCATTTCCCCTTCCATCTCCCACCACATTTTCTCCATGGATATAGTCCCCACCAAGGTCGATGAGTGGTACTCAAAGGCCGTTCATTTCCAAGTCCAGAATGACCATGCCCAAACCATCGTTAACCAACACTGCACCCATTCCACCCCTGCATACCGGTCTTATCAGATCCCCTCCACCTCCACCTCTTCCTAGAAAACCCGTGATCCCGATGCCATGGACATCAATGTGGTCAATGTCCCCAGACCCCCAAGCTAACTCCTGAAGAGCGGGAGTGATGCTTCAAAGAAGGACATTGCCTACGATGCAGACAGAAAGGCCACTGAGCCGATGCTTATGTCAAGTACCCAAAGGAACCTTGTAAGACTTTGGTCAAATAAGTCAAACAGGTCAACGACGACCTCCTCAAACTCCAGACCTGTGATGATGATGATGACAATGACCTCATGGTTTGTCACATCCAATTCACCCTTTCTCCCAAGAAGGATTTTTAGAATGGAGACCTCGACCGATGCGGGACTCTTCTAAAATACAATGTGTAAATATATCTACTCTGCCTGGTTCAATGCAAATCCCTGTCCAAGTCATTGTACCCTCACACACATTGAAAACCATTGACACTTGCACCCTCATCGATAGCAGCGCTGATATTTCTTGCATCAATTGGGGCTTTGTTCAAAAAAACAAACACCCCACCACCCAACACCCCTCCCCCCTCAATGTCACCAACCTCAATCAGGGACCTATGGACAAAGGAGGAGTTCAATTCATCACTGAACTCTTTTTCACATTGAAGGACTCGCTCACAAAGTCCTGTTCTATGTCATGGATTGTGGTTGACAAAACCTCATCCTCAGCCTCCCCTGGTTAAAAGCTGTCAACCCCACCATCGACTGGTTTGGTCAGACTCTCTCCATCAACGAGTCTACCAATCAATCCAAGGAGCTCTATATGCTCCACAAAGTTAACTTGAACCAATACAAAACCCGTTTCCAACAGTTCAAGCCCTTCTCTTGACCTCCTTGTCATGTCCAAGTGGACTCTGTCTACAATGAACACCTCTATGAATACCTCAATTATGAGACGGAACCTCAGTATCTCTGCCGGGCTTGTGATAACTACACTGTTAACTACATCATCCAATGTGGTTATCATTTCATCCCCAAGGGTGATCCCTCTTATAATCACTCTTTTCACTATTTAAAACTCGCTCATGGCAGGAGTCGAACTCCTGACCTCCTATATAAGGAAAACCCCTATCGGCACAAGGCCACTGGGACTTAGACATTTTCCAGCATAACTTATCACATGACTGCTTACATCAGCAGTCTAGACCACAAGTCACATGACTTGTCACATGTCCAAGGGCTAGACCCTTATCTCTTATCTCTTATCTATGATGTCATGATGACATCACTCCTCATGTTTTACATGATGCATGCTTCTTTACTTCTTTCTCTCACGGACACGCTTCTTTATGACTCATGCATTCTTATCAGCCAATCATGTATTTTCTCCTTATCATGGTATGACATCACTTTATGGTATTTACACCAAACATGTACATACAGTAGAATAGTATATAAACCCCAGGGCTTCGAGGCTGGAGTCCCCAGCTTTGAAGTCTTGGAGATTTCCTCCCATCATTGCTCATAAGGATCCAAAGAGATCATTACCTTTATCCAAGGGTTAAAGGACCATTACACACCTCACTACTGCAGGGCATTAGGAGTTGTTTCACTACTTCAAAGCTGCCTCAGCACCAACATTGGTCTTGTTACGATTCATTGGACCCCTCTTTCTTTTTCCTACTTCGCTTATCATGTACACGAAAGGACCTTGACCCTCGCTGTTCAAGCCCTGCTTGGGCCCTTTCTTTTACCATTGTCTTTGCAATACCACTTACTTATTTAGCATGACTCATCCGCAGTTGTATCACCAATACTTATCCGATGCCATCACATCTGCTCTGTAGTGACTCAGCTTCTTCGCGATTCCATTGCTTTCCATCGCTGACTCACCTTCTTCCATTGACCTACCCTTAACCACTTGGCTCGTGTATATAAACCTTCGATACTCAGGTGTATTCGCTATCTTAGACCTCCTGCAATTTACCTAGTATCTTGGAGTTGCTCTCGGGTCCCCCAGTCCTCGTCCTACTATTGAGTGGATGCTCCTTCGAACCCTCGATCTGTTACTAGTCCTGTGACATCCCCAAGACCCGTTGATCTCTCGGTCCTCAACAGTCCTCAGAATCTCTGCCAAGGAAGACCCTTGAGCGGACCCCCTTCGACCCGACATTAGTCTTACACTGGCCTTAGCCTCCCTGTCAAGGAACCCCCTCGTCAGGCCCTCTCGTCCTGTCTGCTGTATAGCGACAGTAAGCCCTCAAACCTCTGCAGGCCCACGCTTGACCACGTCGAGTGTAACAGGTCTCTGCTGCACAACAAAGATTCCTACTCTTTATTTTACTCTTAGCCGGACTCTCTCAGTGAGGAGGGCCTCAAGACGACAACGTACAGAAGGAGACCACTATATCCCTTCATCGGATTCATATCCCCTGTTTGACAGCGAGCACTCAGGCTCCTGTTGCCTAACTAGTAGAGGAAAGTGGGGGTTAGCTGTACCCTGGAGCAAATACCTAAGGGACGTGTTATGCTCGACATGGTCTAGCATAGGCCTGCAGAGGTTCAAGGGCTTACTGTCACTATACAGCTGACAGGACAAGGGGCCTAACGAGGGGGTTCCTTGACAGGGAGGCTAAGGCTGGCGTAAGACTAACGCCGGATCGAAGAGGTCTGCTCAAGGGTCTTCCTTGGCAGAGGTTCTGAGGACCGTTGAGGACAGAGGGATCAATGGATCTTGGGGACGTCGCAGGACTAGCGACGGATTGAGGGTTCAGAGAGAGCGTCCACTCAACAGTAGGACGAGGACTGGGGGACCCAAGAGCAACTCCAAGATACTAGATAAATTGCAGGAGATCTAAGATAGTGAATACACCTGAGTATCAAAGGTTTATATATGCAAGTCAAATGGTTAAGGGTAGGTCAATGGAAGAAGGTGAGTCAGCAATGGAAAGCAATGGAATTGCGAAGAAGCTGAGTCACTACAGAGCGGATGCAATGGCATCAGATAAGTATTGGTGATACAACTGCGGATGAGTCATGCTAAATAAGTAAGCGGTATTGCAAAGACAATGGTAAAAGAAAGGGCCCAAGCGAGGCTCAAACAGCAAGGGTCAAGGTCCTTTGGTGTACATGGTAAGTGAAGTAGGAAAAAGAAAGAGGGGTCCCATGAATCGTAACAGGACGGGACACATTTTTACACTCACTAGAAGTGATCCATGATCAGTCAGGTGTCCGTGTGCACATCTGCTGTGTGAGCTCGGTTCCAGTAGAATTGATTGGATTAGGGAGCAGGCAGATGCCAAAATAGCATTGGTGAATGAGGCTTCATTAAAAGTCCATTTAGAAAAAAGAACAAAAGAAGCCCTGTCCTAGCAGGCACCCATGACTCACGGCATAGCTATGGCTGAGGAGATGACACATGAACAGGAGGCAGTGACCCCTGTATCACCTAGACCGCTAAGAAGAGTCTCAGCAAGCAAAGATCTCAAGGCGTTCTTTCAAGGAACCTCAGTTGAGCAGGTTATAGACATTCAAAAAGAGGGAAGCTTCCATGATGCAGAAGAAGACCCTTTTGTGGTCAAAGAACCATGATTCCCAGAGGACTACAATGCAAGCAACATCACTCCAGTCCATCTGGAGTTATCTTATTTGGTAAATGAGTTGTCCGCCATGTCGACCATGGTAGCTCAGTTGAAACAGACGGTCGCTGAGCAGACTGAAATGATCAAAGAATTGCAGGTGGCTTGGGAAGCCGACACTGCAGCACTCAGAGATGCTGTGTGAAACGTCACACATGCACATGACAGAATCATGATGGCAGAGCAGTATGCTTTTGCTATGACACAAGGAATGATCACTTCTTGATCTAACCCAAAGGTGGTAGTTGAAGAAGAACCCACAGAGTTGGCAAAAAAAGTCACTCCTGTTTTGGAAAAGAAGGCAGAGGAAGTACTCCCTGCATCAACACGATGGGCAGATGAACCTGTCCCAATCAAGGGGAAAGAAGTGTCTTTGGCAGTAGCTGAGATACACAAGGAACCCTCGGAGATACCCGAGGCCAAAGAGGAAAAGAAGTCTACCCTCACATTCATTAGTTACAGGCTTGGCATGGGCTGATACACAGAAGTGGTCCCATGAATGAGTTCACCACTCAGGAAGTCAGTGTTAATAAAAGATCACGGTCTCACAGTCAGAAGTGAGAACCACCATGTGAAAGCAGGGCCTTCCATTCCCAAAGAAGTCATCAGTGGGCCTAGACCCCTGAAACCCCTTATGACAAGGCCTAGTGCTTCGAATTTGAAAAAGAAGTCAGCCACATGCTTTGCATGCAGAAAGCAAGGCCATTTGGCAAAAGATTGCAGATCACCCAAGCCCAAGTGTAGGGCTTGTGGATGGCAAGGCACCCATAAGGAGGGTTGTCCTTTAGAACCGGCGATGGCCAGTGAAACAAGTCATGGTGCGGTGCCACCTAAAACTGTTCAGGGAAAAGGGGCTGTTCAGACAAGACCTGAAACATGCCCATGCTGTAAAGTTATCTGGCAAAGGAAGCCAGGACACATTTGCAAGTGTCTGCAGTGTGGCACTATCAATTCATTGAAGGCACGACAGTTTGTCAGTGTCTTAAATTGGGAAGAGAATGACAGAAACATCAAGATCCCAGGAGAGGAGATCAATGATGAACTTCTACCAGGAGTTGGAAGATCTGAGGAAGGTGAAGCCTGCAAATCTTGCCACTTCTACTTTGGGCACAGTAACACATGTCCTTACAAGTCAAGAGCATGGATCAATGAGATTGATCCAAGATCACTCAATCATTTCCTTAATGTATGCAGAAGATGACTAGCTCATCCTTAGGATAGTCATGAAGATGTATTTACTCCTGAGGAATCCCCCATCAAAGGTGACAGGGTTAAGGGTGGTGGGCTAGCCGAAAGCCACCAGATTAACTTAATCAGGAATGAAGGATACGAAGTTCTCAACAAGCACCCAGTAATCCTTGAAACTGGTTCTCTACCAAAAGATGGTATCAACATGCGAGAAATTGCTCATATGCGAGTCAAAGAAGAAGCTTCAGACTTCCCTGAAGAGATCTTTGTGCGCACGGTTCATCAAAGAAAAGACATAAAAATGAATGTTTCAATTGGCTCGATGCCAAAATCTCTCCATTCAGTCAAAGCTCTGCTTGACAGCGGGGCTAACCGGCTTTTCATAGATGAAGCATGGGTCGTGAGACATGGCATTCCCATGAAGAAACTCATATGCCCCATACCAGTATTTAATGTGGATGGAACCAAAAACTCCGCTGGAAACATCACCCATTCAGCAGAATTGATCATAGAATTTGATGGACACAGGGAAAAGATGATGGCAGAAGTCATCAATCTGGGAGGAACTACCCTGGTCATTGGTTACAACTGGCTTCTTCACCACAACCCTGAGATTGACTGGCAGAAAGGCACTGTCAAAATAGCACATTGCCCCAGAAGCTGCTATTTATTACAAGACCGCATTATTCGCATCTGTGATGCTGCGGAAGAAGAAGATGAACAGGAGAAAGCCTGGGAGAGTTACTATGCCCATGCCGTGCTAGAAGCATCACCCAAACCTTCTGAGAAATCTCTAGAAGAGCTTGTATCTGAATGCTACCGTAAATGGCTAAAGGTCTTCTCTAAGGAAGAATCTGAATGCATGCCCATAAGGAAACCTTGGGACCATGTGATAGATTTAAAAGAAATGTTCCAACCCAAGAAGGGAAGGATCATACCCCTGTCTGTGACAGAACAAGAAGAAGTGTTGGCATTTATTGATGACCAACTAAGAAAGGGCTACATACGCCCTTCTAAATTCCCTCAAACATCACCAGTGTTCTTCATTCCAAAGAAAGATGGACGAAAAAGGATGGTACAGGATTACCATTACCTCAATGAACACACAGTGAAAAACAATTATCCACTACCATTAATTGGTCAGCTGGTGGACAAACTAAAAGGGGCTAAACTATTTACAAAGATGGATCTTTGCTGGGGATACAATAACATCCACATCAAAGAGGGCGACAAATGGAAAGCAGCCTTTGTTTGCTTCCGCGGTGCTTTTGAACCCTTAGTCATGTACTTTGGGCTGTGCAACTCTCCAGCAACATTCCAAGCAATGATGAACAAACTATTTGCAGACATGGAAGATGTCTGTGTGGTCTATATAGATGATCTAATGATATTTATGAAAACAGAATCCTGAGAAGAGCATGAGAAAATTGTACAGAAAGTTCTAGCTCACCTCGAGAAAAATGACCTATATATAAAACCAGAAAAATGCACATTCTTCGCCGAAGAAGTAGAGTTTCTAGGCATGATTGTGGGAAAAGAAGGAGTTCACATGGACAAATCCAAAGTAAAAGCGGTCTTAGAATGGCCAACCCCAAAGAATCTCTGTGGAGTTAGAAGCTTCATGGGATTAGCTAACTTCTATCATCGGTTCATTGCTGACTATGCTTCTATCGCAAGGCCATTGAATGACCTTACCAAGAAAGATGTTCCATTCATATGGAGCGAGAAATGCCAAGGAGTGTTTGATATGCTCAAAAGACAATTTACCACTGCCCTGGTGCTAGCATTCCCTGACATTGATTGTCAATTCCGTGTAGAATGCGATGCTTCAAATTATGCCACAGGAGCAGTGTTATCTATCCAAAAGGAGGAAAAGTGGCATCCGGTCGCCTATTACTCCCACTCTATGAATGACCAGGAAAGGAATTATCCGGTCGCAGATAAAGAACTCCTTTCGGTAATGTGTGTGTTAGAAACGTGGAGGCATTATCTAGAAGGAGCTAGGTTTTAGTTTGAGATCTGGAACAATCACCAGAATCTCCAATGGTTTATGGTCAGACAGGATCTAAACCATTGACAGGCGTGCTGGGCACAATACTTATCTAGATTTAATCATATATGGTATCACAAGCCTGGTGCCACAATGGGAAAAGCAGATGCTCTCTCTTGCAGGGAAGACCATGCAGAGGGAATAGAACAAGATAACAAGCAGGTTCTTGTCATACAGCCAGAGCGGATCGGGACTATCCAGATCCAAGATGAAGGCAATAA
>JBBPMJ010001003.1:0-10968 GCA_038090255.1 Austroboletus niveus | reverse complement strand
GATGGACTACCTCTAGAATGCTATTGGACTCTATTCCCCGAAGATTACGCTCCATATGGTCATATGGAGATCCCCATTCTTGACTCACCTTGTTCCTCTTTCATTCTGCTTTTGTAACTCTTATCATGTGTCCCCAGAACCACTTTGTTCATGGACCTCCACTTCTCCTTCCATCCTCCTTCTGATGGCAGTGTTGTCCCATTCTTACCATTGATCAATGAGGCTGTTGTAACATACCATGTGTCCTGTCCCATCACCTTCCGTTCTGAGATGGTTCTGGACTATATAAATAGCTAGTAGTTGTCTTGTACTTTCCCCAGCTAGATCTGCACAATTATATACAGTGTTTAGTCTCATCCTGCCTGAGTCTCGAGTCTCAGCAGAGAACCCTTCAGATCTACAGGACTTTGTGTCGCCTTTGAGGACACACTGGGACTAGATGTTGCGCAAGCATAACACAAATATGACGACATCAAGCCCTTGATAAATATGAGTCACATGAGCTGGGTAACAAAGTATGTGTATCGCATGATTTCTTGCATACTCAAGGAACTCTTTTGTGTAATGTGAGTTGTGGCCATCAATGAGAAGGAGCCTGGCATGTCCGTTTGCTTTCATATGTGACTTCTTCTCAAAATCTTCAATCCACAGTCGTCCAATAACACCCTTGGTCCACCCTTTATCCAAGTGGGCTATTCTATACACAAATAGTAAGTTCTATATTTTTGAGATGCTGACTTGGTTTATTGGCTGACTTATGAAGCATTTAGAGAGTTTCCATCATGCCATGAAGTACTGAACTTCTTTCCCTTGTAGATGACAGCCAGTGGAATCTCCCTGCCATCTGCACAGATGATAACCATAACAGTAATGTTTTCACAATTCCCATCATGCTGATGCTGTTATGCTCAACATGGTCAAGCATAGGCCTGCAGAGGTTCGAGGGCTTTACTGTTGCTGTACAGCAAACAGGACGAGGGGGTCTGACAAGGGAGTTCCTTGGTAGGGAGGCTAAGGCCGACATAGGACTAACGTTGGATCAAAGGGGGTCCACTCAAGGGTCTTCCTTGGCAGAGGTTCTTGGGACTGTTGAGGATTGAGAGATCAACAGGTCTAGGGATGTCGCAGGACTAGTGACGGATCGAGGATATGAAGGAAGCATCCACTCAACAGTAGGACGAGGACTGGGGGACCTGAGAGCAACTCCAAGATACTAGGTAAATTGCAGGAGGTCTAAGATAGTGAATACACCTGAGTACCGAGGGTTACGCGAACCAAATGATTAAGAATAGGTCAATGGAAGAAAGTGAGTCAGCGATGGAAAGCGATGGAATCACGAAGAAGCTGAGTCACTATGGAACGGATGTGATGGCATCGGATAAAGGTTGGTAATACAACTGTGGATGAGTCATGCTAAATAAGTAAGTGGTAATGGAAAAGCAATGGTAAAAGAAAGGACCCAAGTGGGGTTCGAACAGCGAGGGTCAAGGTCCTTTGATATACATAGTAAGTACAGTGAGGAAAAGAAAAGAGGGGCCCAACAAATCATAACAGATGGTGTGTTTGCTTTTTTGCAGCACCAATAACTTGATGAGTTTGACCACCACCAGGCTGAAATCCAGTTTTGTCGGCTGCCCATATACAATCCCTTTCAATATTGTGCATTTGGATTGTGTCACCTAGTAGCTTGAACCAAGCATTGTTGGTATGTTCATTGACAGCACATCCACAGGCTGAGTCAAGTGGTGAGCTCTAAAATTGCTGTAGGTGAGCATGGTGATGCAAGATAAAGTGGTTGGTCCAGTTCTGGCCAACTCCAGATGATGGAAGCTTCTTCCCCTGTGCACGCAAGAAACTGTTGACATGGAATTTCAATGAGTTGTGATCTAGAGGAAAACCACGTGCTGCATAGTCAAGACTAAAGTTGACTATCTGTTTCTCCTGCTCTGGGGAAAGCCATGCATTTTGCTCCATATTGAACTCCTGACAGCTCCATTTGCCATCCAGCTGCCTTTTGACAGTATCATGGCTAACTGTTAACATGCCACAGCCTGTCTTCTGTCGCCATTTTGCCTGGACAGCTCGACAAATATCCTGCCTACTTCATTGTCCCTCCACAGATTTACTTTCTTCCTCCTGGATAATTTTAACTGCTTCAGCCACTGCCTCTTCCTTCTTCTCAGATTGTATACACTTTTTCTTGGTTTTTGAGTATGCACAACCAACCATTGGAGAATTGTGTGTTGTGTATCTGACACAGTATCAAATTCTCATTTACCATTGATGACCATTTCTCCATGTCATTTATGGTAGTTGTGCTACTTTGATAAAATGTATGTAATTGATAAGATGAGATAAGTATGAGCAAGGACTCTTAAGTTCGGCACGTCACTGGCAAGACACATTCTTGCTGTCAGGATTTATTTACTTTCCCACCCCTAACTTCCGGATAAGGGGTCTTCCATATAGGGTATCTGCGATACCCAGTGCCAGTCATACGCCCTTAGGGCAGGACCTGGTCTGTGCACCAGTTAGTAGTTATAAGTAGTCGGTCCCCATGTAAACTACTCCTTAGCTTTGATATCTCTAGTCACAGCCTAGCTCTTCATTGGGCTTCTCTCCTTGTGCTTTCTGCTAGTGATCATCAAGCTCACCCTCGGCCTCTGATCTCATGCCATACGGAGTTCGATCCTGATAATATGCCATTTCCCAATGTTGAGATACTACACTTGAACACACAGAATCTCAATTCCATTACTAGTCTCCTACGTCCACATCAACAGTTCTTTCATATTGTTATGATCGAAGCTGGCCGGCAAATTTACCTGCCTGGTTCTTCATCTATGTTCTCTTGTTTTCATGGGTTCGTCATGCCGCAATGTGCAGAATTACTCAAGTCCTTTGAGTTCACAAGTATGCCTGATGTCGAATACTTCTGTGACAGGATGGAAGAAGCCAGGGTTCTGGAAGATAACCCCACGCATTATTATATCACTCCTGAAATGCTGTCCCCTCTCACGTCCTTTTCTTGCCTTCGTCGACTCGTGATTTGGTTGAACAACCAAGTTTCTCTTGATGCTGAACTGGAAAATCTGGTTCGTCATTGGCCATTGATGGAGAACCTACATCTCCATTGCAGGTCTGGACAATATCCTTGGGCTTTGGCCAAGTACCCCACTTTGCACGGGCTGCTGGTGCTCATTAGTATCAGGACTCGATGAAAGGTCCTAGGTTGCCCTAAGGTTACTCACAAAGACAATGAATAAACTGAAAGTAAGGAGCTCCTACAATGAGCGTGCCCTTTATATACATGAGCATGAAGGTCTGTGCATAAGGTATAGGGCCGGTAAGATTCCTACTTATGATAATAGTCCATAGAATGACATAGAACGCTGTGGAATAGTATCTACACATGATATGGATGAGTAAGAAGTCACGTGAGAGTGTATGTATGAGTAAGCGAAAAAGAGTCATGACATTACCCCCTTTTCAAGGTTGCATGTCCTCATGAGATGGAATGGTAATGACAGTAGGGATCCTTGCAGAAGGACCAATGAATTTGGGAGTGAGGAACTTCCTCACGCTGTGGCATCGGCATAGGGGAGGTAAGTGGCGGAGGAGGGAGTAAGTCGTCTTCAAGGATGGCACAGGAAAGGCAATCCGGGGTATCGAACATAGAATCATCAAACCGTTTGAATTGTTTGCGATATTCGAGAAACCTGGGGTCCATGAATGTGGGGGAAGAGGAGCACAGCGGACATGTGCAAGGAGGTTCATTGGGGAGTGTGATGAGTCCCGAGGAAGTCAGAACAGAGATGGGTCGGAGGCGAAGTCGAGTTGCTGGTCGTGCAGCTGTGGGGTGAAGACGGTGGAATCTGGTGACCGTGGCCTGAGCATGGGTGAGTTCAGTATTGGATAACCATTCGTCTTCTTCGACGGGGAAACCTTTCCAATGGACAAGGTACTCAAATCGCTTGCTGCATTGACGTGAGTCAACAATCATCTCCACTTCCTGCTCTGGGACATCGTCGACTAGGTCGGGTGGTGGTGGAGCAGGAGTGGGGCCGGACATCGGCGAAGTATAGGGATGGAGGAGGGACTCGTGAAAGACCAGGTGAATGGCCTTCCACTTGTGGGGTAGATCGAGTTTGTAGGAGGCGACACCGACCTTTGTCAGAACCTTGAAAGGACCGTAACATTTCTGGTCCAACTTCTTCATGGGTCGGTTAGTGCGGATATGGGTGGCCTCTAGCCAAACAAGATCTCCGGGCTTGTAGTCCTCCATGGGGCGTATGGATCGGTCATAGAACTTCTTCATGTCCTCATTGGCTAACCTGAGGGCTTCGGCTGCTTGCGTGCATAACGTCATCATTTGTTTGGCGAAGTCTGTAGCTGACTCACTTCGGATGGACGTTTGGCGATCCTTGTTGATGCGTGGTTCGTGCCTGTAGTTAAGCATAAATGGAGTTTGATGCGTCGTGGATTGGTGAGTACTGTTATGCACAAATTCGGCCATAGGGAGCCACTCTTTCCAGTCATTCTGATGGTGGTTAATGTAGATGCAGAGGTACTGTTCTATCCATGCATTGTAGTGTTCAGTCTGTCCGTCTGTCTGAGGGTGGAAAGCTGTGAAAGGGTTTTGCATAATGCCGAGGAGTTTCTGAAGTTCGGTCATGAACGTGGATACAAATTGTGGTCCCTGATCTGAGATGACCTTCGAGGGGAGACCGTGTAGTTTGAAGATTTCATCGTGGAGTATGGTTGCGATGCCCTTGCTGTTGATCGTATCCCTGACGCCGAAGAGTCGGATCATTTTCGAGAAGTGATCGATGATGACTAGAATGGCATTGCTTCCATGTAACTCCAGAAGTGGGGATATGAGATCCAATGAGATGTGTTCCCATGGTTGGCACGGGATCTCGTTTGGATTCAGCAGGGTATGCCAAGGGGTTGTGATGGCTTTGTTCTTCTGACATGCCTCGCATCCTTTGATGAATCTCTTGACATCTTTGGCCAACGTCAGCCAGTAGTATCATTCCTGGACCTTCCAAGTAGTAGCCCATATTCCAGGATGTCCGGCCATAGGATGGCTGTAAGTATTAGTTAGTATCTCATCTCGGAGAGATGTGTCCTTTGGTACGTATAAAGAGTCCTTGAAATAAATGAGTGAATCGCGAATAGAGAAACAGGTATCATTTTGAGTGAGTGCTCATTCTACTTTAGAGTCCTTTAAATGTTGTAAGTCCGTGATACGCTGCGTTATGGTATGAGAGAAAGGAAGAGATTGTTCGGCTACACGCATCGCCGCTAGCGTTCGCATATCTATAGTGTCTGAATAAATGTCTGTATTGGAAACGGGAAGTGCATTAATATTAATAGAAAGAGAAATAAAGTCCTGGTCGGATGTTGGCGCATTCTCCACAGCCGTCGACATATTATTCTGCTGTAAAATAGAAGGAAAAACTGTGACACTTTTATTATCATTCTTCACCCCCTTTTCAAAGTCTGACCTCCGGGACAGAGGGTCAGCAGGATTGGTTTTTCCAGAACAGTGCACAAGAATATAGTAAAACTCTTGCATGATTTGGTTCCAGCGAGCTTGGTGATGGGAGAGGTCCTGCGGGACAGCGAAATAGGTAAGGTTTTGATGATCTGTGAGGATCTCGAAGGGGACGTGAGCGTCTAATAAATATTGGTGCCACGAGGTGACAGCTTCGATGATGGTGGTGAACTCCAAGTCGGCAGCATGGTAGTTCCATTCTGCATCGGAAAGGGACCGCGACAGATATGCAATCGGGTGCCAGAGCCCATTCTGATGTTGCAACAGAATGGCTCCAAGCCCT
This sequence comes from Austroboletus niveus, assembly GCA_038090255.1. Taxonomy (NCBI): domain Eukaryota; kingdom Fungi; phylum Basidiomycota; class Agaricomycetes; order Boletales; family Boletaceae; genus Austroboletus; species Austroboletus niveus. The sequence goes on along the minus strand of JBBPMJ010001003.1, from coordinate 5,125 downwards.
ATGCCTGAACTGTCAGTCTCAATCCGGAAGGAATCGAAGTTGGTGGCGAGGGAAAGGATGGATGCATTTATAAGTGCATCCCGGAGTGTGTCAAATGATGTCTGACATGCAGTGTCCCACTCAAAAGGGTTTTTCTTGCTAGTGAGGCAATTGAGCGGTTTGGCGATGGCCACAAAGTCTTTAATGAAGTGACGGAAGAAGTTGAGGAAACCCAGGAATGAGCGGACCTGAGTTTGGGAGGAGGGAGTCAGCCAGGTATGGATGGCGTCAACTTTGATTGGGTCGGTGGCAATTGTTCCATCGGAGATGATGAGTCCAAGATATTCGGTGGTAGTCATCTCGAATTCACACTTGGTGTGTTTGAGCGATAATTTGTGCTCATGAAGACGAGAGAGTACTTCTTGGACGACATGGCGGTGTTTGTCGAGAGTCTTGGTGAATACTAAGATGTCATCCATATAGACGATGACAACCTCCTTGGCAATGAGATCGCAAAGAATATGGTTCATCATGGTTTGGAACATTGCCGGAGAGTTTGTTAGTCCAAAGAACATAACGAGAGGCTCGAAGAGTCCTTGATTGGTGTGGAAGGCGGCCTTCCATTTGTCTCCGTCCTTCATGCAGACATTGTTGTATCCCCAGCGGATGTCCATTTTTGAATAGAATTTGGCACCGCAAAGCTTCTGGACGATCTCTTCTATGAGCAGAAGAGGGCAGCAATTTTTGATCGTCGCTTCGTTAAGCTTTCAGTAGTCTTGGACCAGCCGGAGTTTGCCATCCTTCTTCTTGACGAAGAAGAAGGGTGATGCAAATGGAGATTTGGAAGGGCGGATACGCCCTGTGGAGAGGTTCTCTTCAAGGAATGCGTCAAGTTCCTTTTGTTCCTTTAATGAGAGTGGGTATGTTTTGCAGTCGACCTTGTGATTGCCGGGTTTGAGTTCGATCGCGTGGTCCCAGGGGTGATGAGGAGGCAGCTTGTCAAATGACTCCTTGGCGAATACGTCATGGAACTCATGGTATTCGGCTGGGACTACTTGTTCAAAAGGGGTTTCTTGTTTCCCTTGATTGGCGGCGGCCGCGAGGTCGGTTGCCAGCGTGGCAATATACTTATTTTCGATCTGGAAGACTCGGTCCTCAGGTTCAGCATCCTCATACTCCCACAGGGACGTGGTTTTCGGTGCGAAGCTGAGTTTCTTTGTCTGCCAGTCGATGCGGGGGTTATACTGGCATAACCAGTCAAATCTGAGAAATACCGCTTGTGAAGATAGTCGCGTCACTGAAAAGGGGGTAGCGGATTGGTGGTCTCTGATAGCTACTTTCAGATCGACGTAGTGCATGATCGCACCTTCCATGTTGGCAGTTCCATCGGCGTTGTAGACCGGTATAGCCCGGGGTAAGGGTTTTTGTTCGAGTTTGTGCTCTCTGACGAAGTCAATGTCGATTGCTGATGCCATGCATCCAGAGTCAATCAAGGTGACTGCTTCAACTGTCTTCCCAGAGTCGGTTCCGAGTACAATGGGTATCTCGAAAGCATTTGGGGATGGCTTCTTGGTGCGATATTGAGGCTTCTGAGTGAGTTCGAGAAGCATGAACTCGGTGGCATCATGAGATGCATTCCGAAGATCTGCGATTAGCTCAGTGTTAACCTCCGAAAGACGGGTGTCGTGGACGAAGGCTCATAAATGAGAGATGAGTCGTTTGTCGGGGGTGTCATTGGCAATTTGCTTGATCCATTGCGTGGACCAAGGCTTGATTGTGGACTTCCATCCTCAATCTTTCCTTGTAAGGATTGTTCGGGGTGGAGTTGGTTCCTTTCTACTCACAACCTCGGTCTTTGTCTGCTTTTTGATTGCATGTTCCCCGGATGGAACAGAGGCTGTAATGCCCAAAAGGGGCGAAGGTACATTTGGCTTTTGCGTAGCCGGCAAACTGGGACTTTGGCTGCTTTCGCAGTCTGAGATCTCTTCTATGTCAAGGAGAGAGAATTTGTTAGTAGAACGAAGAGGGGAATTAAGCACAGTTTCTGGTACTGCTGCGCCGTCCTTAGGTTTTACAACCTGGGCGCCCCTGACCGTAACATTACAAGTACAAATTCTAACTGGTGACGTACCTTGAGAACGAGGCGATCTCAATCCTCGTCCTCTTCGACAAAATCCATCTCATCCGCGTCTCGAACTGCAGTTTCCAACTCCTCCAGGGTGGAGTATTCAACGTCGAGTCCGCGAATCTTGATATTTTTAGAGCCGGGGCTTTTTTGAGGGTGGGTGGCGCAAGGCCATGCGGATGTCTTGCCTTCCTTGGCACACCGGAAGCATGTTCTAGTCGCTCATGCCTTGGACATGTCCATGGGAGCGCCTCAGCCTCCGAAGACACCAGTGGTCTCTGGGGTCGCGGTGTGAGGTTCGACAAATCGGGTAGGAAACTTAACTTTTGATTGTGGCATCTCATGAGCCATGCCTCGCTTTCTCTCTGTGATCTCTGTGAGTAAGTGACCAGCGGCGATGAGTTGCTTGGTCCATTCGGAGTAGCTATTGAGATAGGTGGTCGTCATGTCAATGCTCGAACGCTCGACCTGTTTGATGATGTTGTTGCAGGCATTGGTGCGAAGGATTCACACGAGTTGTCGACCATTGGCGATTTCTGACCATTTAGTGCAGGCGATCAGGTTTTGCTGTTTTGTGAGGAACTCCTCGATCGTCATCGAACCCTGTTTGAGGTTGAGTAGTTCGGTTTCAGCGCGAGCTGCCTCGTAGACTGGTTTGAAGTAGGGGTCGACGAAGGTTTGGAAGAACGCTCGGGCAGTATAGTCTTCGTAATCGAGATCCTTCTCGATAAGTAAAGTCACGAATTCCTCCATGGGTCCTTCTGTACAAAATCCAAGGAACATTTTGATCTCTTCGGCATCTTTGATGGGTTGGTCGAAACCGAGAAGATAGAGTCGGAACTTAGCCTTCCATTTGGTATAGTCCTCGGGTTTCCCCAAGAAAGGCGGTGGCTTCTTGATGTAGGACTTGCCAAGGCGGGCTACCTTCGGCTTGTCTTCTACTTTGGGTGCTTTTGACTTTTTCTTTTTTGGAGGGAGGCTTGATACGGTTGGAGGCGTGATGATATGCGTTCCATGTTGAGCCATGTGTTGAGCATAGGCAGCGTATTGGTTTTTGAATTCCTCGAGGGTCCCAGTCATGGGCCAAGAGCGGAGAGGAGGTGGTATGGGATCGAAGGTAGAGGGTCCGGCTTCCGATGCCATGGTCGGCCTTGGTTCACTTCGCGAGGAAGTGCAACTAATGTTGGGAGGTGGGTAAGGATAAGCAACTGGAGTGGTTTGGTCTCCAGCAGGCAGGTGTGGCGGTCATCTGGGGACTCACGGTGTGTGTTGGGGGGCAGGATCGTTCGAAATGTTGGGCAGCTAAAAACAAAAACTACTTATTAACCTTTCTTACCACTCTTTCTTTTCTGTTTCAGCTTCTGAAAAGAAGGAATAGTATTGCAGATTACTTGGTGGTTATCCGGTCGCAAGCACTTATGCGGGGTGAAGGGATTGGGATTGGAGCGGAAGATGATCGCGGATACTGGACGTACCTTCTGTATGCGTGTGGGATCACGAAGGTTTCGTCGTCTTCCCAGGGATTGCACCAGCATGTAGTGTTGTTAAAAGTCAGAGTCGGATGAGGTCTGTGAGAAAGTACTTCTAGGCATACGCGTTCAATTACACCAAGTTGATGTGACTGGATAACCGGGTCTGAGATGCCTGGGGGCGGGCGTGAGAGTGATAGAAGAGAGGGCGGTGAGGATATATTGGTTGGGTAGTGTGGGGTTGTCGATGACTGTCCCTTCATCAGAGTGTAACAATGATTTGTAGACAGTTTGCTCGTTGTCCAAGGAGAAGGCCTCTACGTCTGTCATGGAGTGTAGGGGTTGGAGAGGAAGGGGCGGCTGCAGCTCTGGCACAAAGGCAATGGGCTCGACAGCGATGATATGAAAGGCGAGTTGGAGATAGGTGAGGAGAAAGACTAGTACAAGTTCTTCTAGGAGCGTGCAAGTATGGCAGACCAGGTCCAAGGCGAATGTGAAATAATCCAGAGTATGATCTTCCTGAGTAAGCTAAGCTGGAGGAAGAAGAGAGCGAGGACTCTCTCGATGGCATGGTATATATGCCTGGCGTAAACCGTTAAGGCCGGTGATGGGAGTGCGATGATCGCTTGCCGTCAATTTGTACGGTGATGACACTCTGCTGCCAGTGCGATAACTCAGCGACTCAGACAGCCAGAGGGCTTGATGTGAAGCAGGGAGGAGAGGGGTCGGCAAAGCATTGACCGGCACAGTACAGCAGCAGGTACGAGCGACGATGAAGATTGTTGGAGGAGATGTTGGTAAGAGGAGGGGATAGGTGATTGACAAGGTGTTGACGATGCGAAGAGCGAGGTTCGAACGATGGTGATGGCAGGCAGGCAAGGTAGGAGGTAACTTTCGGTTTTATATCAGGACTTGATGAAAGGTCCTAGGTTGCCCTAAGGTTACTCGCAAAGACAATGAATAAACCGAAAGTAAGGAGCTCCTACAATGAGCGTGCCCTTTATATACATGAGCACAAAGGTCCGTGCATAAGGTATAGGGCCAGTAAGATTCCTACTTATGGTAATAGTCCATAGAACGACGTAGAACACCGTGGAATAGTATCTGCACATGATATGGATGAGTAAGAAGTCACGTGAGAGTGTATGTATGAGTAAGCGAAAAAGAGTCATGACAATTAGTGCATGCTCACGACTCCATAGCCTCGTGATGCCTATTGACGCCAGGATTGTCCTGATGGATGCCAGTGCCGACATCTGCAATAAATTCATTGACCAAGTCATGTTTAATGATTCTCTGATCAGCAACCCGCGTCAAGTGATTGATTTCTTGCACAAACATTTACCTTATCTCAAATCACTGTCTTACCCGCCATACCCTCCCATACTCGGAGAAGAACGGGCGGGTATTTGCAGGAATGCAAGAAAATGTGGAAGGTGGTCAAAGACGAATTTCCCTGCGAAAGTTCTTGGGAGTACTAAAGGCAGATCATAAAATTACATGTAATATAATATGATGCGAAGCTGCATTATTCAGCGAAGGAAAGTCACGA
>JBBPMJ010001002.1:0-11013 GCA_038090255.1 Austroboletus niveus | reverse complement strand
CAGGTGAAGGGGTTATGATTGAGGCTGGCCATCCATCTCATGCGAATCTCTTGGGTGAGTAAGCATGCAAATAATTTCTCTCTGTTATTGAAACGACTCAAAAATAAAGAGGAAGTAGAGAGGAGCGTAGTGACCCTTTGGTCCTTAGAGCGATAAGCTTGTGAGGAAATCTCCAAGACTTCAAAGCTGGGGACTCCAGCCTCGAAGCCCGGGGGTTTATATACTATTCTACTGTTTGTACATGTTTGGGTAAATACCATAAAGAGACATCGTACCATGATAAGAGGAAAATACATGATTGGTTGATACGAACGCATGAGTCATAAAGAAGCGTGTCCGTGAGAGAAAGAAGTAAAGAAGCATACATCGTGTAGAACATGAGGAGTGATGTCATCATGACATCATAGATAAGAGATAAGGGTCTAGCCCTTGAGCATGTGACAAGTCATGTGACTTGTGGTCTAGACTGCTGGCGTAAGCAGTCACGTGATAAGTTATGGTGGAAAACGTCTAAGTCCCAGTGGCCTTGTGCTGATAGGGGTTTTCCTTATATAGGAGGTCAGGAGTTCGACTCCTGCCATGCGCGAGTTTTAAATAGGGAAAAGAGCGTTCCATTCGTAACACCACCCCCTCTCTATGGGTCAGATTCTAGATGACCGGAGTGGGTATGTTTTCGTCGTGATAGGGGTTAAATATATTAAAATGAGTAAAGGCGCCTCGTGCTAGGGCCTTTGGGTTCGTTTCATGGAATAATGCAACTGCTTCTGTTGCATTTCTTAAATTGGATATTGGTTCCCAGGTGTGCTCCTCCTCTGAGTAGCCGGCCCAGTGAACCAAGTATTCTTTTTGTCGTCCATTCCAGCGGACATCTATAATGTGCTCTACCTCATACTCGACTTCCAGTTCGTCATTGACTAATACTGGACCAGGTTGGAACACTGGTTGTCCGTTGAGGCGGCATAAATATGGTTTAACCCTGGATACGTTTACCACAGGGTGGATTTTCATATTACGTGGGAGTTTCAAGTGCACTGCATTGTTTCCCATGCATCGTGTGACTTTGAAGGGTCCTAGCCACTTCTCTGTTAATTTACGCGATTCCCGCTTCAAGCGGAGATTGCCGGTAGATAGGAGCACTTCATCTCCGATGGAGTACTTTGGAGCATCAGAGTGGTGCTTATCCGCCTGAATCTTCATCTTTTGTTGAGCCTGCTCAATGTTCTTTTTTGTAGTTTTTAATATAGAAGTAATATTATCGGCTAGCTTGTCGGCTGCTGGAGCTCGACTAGTGCTGGGTTCTATTCCCATTCGGGGTATATAGGTCCGTGTGACCTCGAACGGAGCTTTTTGTGTAGAAGCCTGCTTCTTCGTGTTATAACTGAATTGGGCGATGGGTAGCCAATCTGCCCATTCAGTTTGCTTTTCATGGCAATAGATCCGGAGATACTGCTGGAGATCTTGGATCATTCTCTCCGTTTGACCGTCTGTCTGTGGGTGAGAAGCCGTGGATAATTTAGGTTTAATACTGAGTCGCTTGCCCAGTTCCAACATCACTTGGGATGCGAATTGGGGTCCGCGATCGGATACAATAGAGCGTGGGATTCCGTGGTTTGTCCACACGCGGTGTAAATATAAGCGAGCCGTCTCTAGGGCGGTTGCTGTCTTGTTTGTGGGAATGAACTCTACCTCTTTACTAAATCGGTCAATGATGACAAGGATGGAGTCACTTCCATTAGATAAGGGGAGATCCGTAAGGAAGTCTGCCGATACGTCTACCCATGGGGCCGTGGAGACCTCCAAAGGTTCAAGCTTGCCAGCCGGTGGCTTGTTGCTTGTCTTCATTCTCTGACACACATCGCATCTAGCGATGTATTCTTTTACATAAGTTGCCATTCCTGGCCAGTCGTAATATCTGCGTAGCAGATCTAGGGTTTTCTCCTGACCTGGGTGGCCAGAAGAAGGGGTATCGTGGCAATTCGTTACCACGTCTCGTCGGAGGTCCTCATTTGGCGGAACGAAGATCCTTTTATCGTTCGTCCTAATGAGGGGATCTCTGTCATCTTCTGTGAAGCCCTTTTCGTAAAGCTTCTGTATCTCGCCTTCCTTCATGAGAAGGGTGGCTTGTTTTATCCTTTCTAATAACTTATCGCCTTCATCTTGGATCTGGATTGTTCCGATCCGCTCTGGTGGTATGACAAGAACCTGCTTGTTATCTCCTTCTATTCCCTCTGCATGGTCTTCCCTGCGAGAGAGAGCATCTGCTTTTCCCATTGTGGCCCCTGGCTTGTGGTACCACTTATGGTCAAATCTAGATAAATATTGTGCCCAACGCGCTTGTCTTCGGTTCAGATCCTGTCTGACCATAAACCATTGGAGATTCTGGTGATCATTCCAGATCTCGAATTGTTGTCTAGCTCCTTCTAGGTAGTGCCTCCATGCTTCTAGCGTGCACATAACCGAGAGGAGTTCTTTATCTGCGACCGGGTAATTTCTTTCCTGATCGTTCATAGAGTGGGAGTAGTAGGCGACCGGGTGCCACTTTTCCTCCTTCTGGATAGATAACACAGCTCCCGTGGCGTAGTCCGAAGCATCGCATTTCACCCTGAACTGACAATCAATGTCTGGGAATGCAAGCACCGGGGCTGTGGTAAAGCGTTGTTTGAGCGTGTCGAACGCTTCTTGACATTTTTCGCTCCATACAAACAGAACGTCTTTTTTGGTAAGGTTATTCATCGGCCGTGCGATAGAGGCATAGTCGGCAATGAATCGATGATAAAAGTTAGCTAATCCCATGAAGCTTCTAACTCCACGGAGATTCTTTGGGGTTGGCCATTCTAAGACCGCTTTTACTTTTGATTCGTCCATGCGAATTCCATCTTTTCCCACGATCATGCCTAGAAATTCTACTTCTTCAGCGAAGAACGTGCACTTTTCTGGTTTTATATATAGATCATTTTCCTCGAGGCGAGCCAAGACCTTTTGTACTATTTTTTCGTGCTCTTCTCGGGATTCTGTTCTTGTAAATATCATTAGGTTGTCGATGTATACTACGCAGACGTCTTCCATGTCTGCAAATAGCTCGTTCATCATGGCTTGGAACGTTGCTGGAGAGTTACATAACCCGAAGTACATGACTAAGGGTTCAAATGCTCCTCGAAAGCAGACGAAGGCGGCTTTCCATTCGTCGCCATCTTTGATGCGGATATTATTGTATCCCCAGCGAAGATCCATCTTAGTAAATAGTTTTGCCCCTTTTAGCTTATCTACCAGCTGACCAATCAATGGCAGTGGATAGTTGTTTTTCACTGTGTGCTCGTTAAGATATCAGTAATCCTGTACCATTCTCTTTCGTCCATCCTTTTTTGGTACGAAGAACACGGGTGACGTCTGAGGGGACTTAGAAGGGCGTATGTACCCTTTTCGTAATTGATCGTCAATGAATGCCGACACTTCTTCTTGTTCTGTCACAGACAGTGATATGATCCTTCCTTTCTTAGGTTGGAACATTTCTTTTAAGTCTACGGCATGGTTCCAAGGTTTCCGCAAGGGCATGCATTTGGACTCTTTCTTAGAGAAGACCTTTAGCCATTTATGGTAGCATTCCGGTACTAACTCTTCTAGCGTTTTCTCAGAAGGTTTAGGTGGCGCTTCCAACGCCGCTCGGGCGTGGTAGCCTTCCCACGCTTCCTCCTGTTCGTCTTCCTCTTCAGCATCACAGATGTGTAGAGCGCGGTTTTGTAATAAATAGCAGCTTCTCGGACAGCGAGCCATCTTGACTGTGCCCTTTTGCCAGTCTATTTCCGGGTTGTGGCGTAGAAGCCAGTTGTACCCAATGACTAGGGTCGTTCCTCCTAGATTGGTAACTTCTGCCATCATCTTTTCCCGGTGTCCTTCGAATTCTATTACTAACTCCGCCGCGTGAGTGATATTCCCAGCGGAGTTCTTTGTTCCGTCTACGTTAAATACGGGGATTGGGCGTGTGAGTTTCTTCATGGGGATACCATGTCTCACGACCCATGCTTCGTCGATAAAGAGCCGGTTAGCCCTGCTGTCAAGCAGAGCTTCGACTAAATGAAGGGAGGTTGGCGTCGAGCCAATGGAAACGTTCATTCTAATTTCTTTTCTTTGGCGTACTGTTTGCACAAAGATCTCATCAGGGAAGTCCGAAGCTTCTTCTTCGACTCTCATGCGAGCGATTTCTCGCATGTCAATACCATCTTTTGGTAGAGAACCTGTTTCAAGGATTACAGGGTTCTCGTCGAGAACTTCGTATCCTTCCTTCCTGATTAAGTTAATCCGGTGGCTTTCGGCTAGCCCACCACCCTTAACCCTGTCGCCTTCGACGGGGGATTCCTCAGGAATGAGGTGGGCAAACTCCCTCGGCTTCTTTATCCGAATAGGCTCCGTCTGCACACCAACTTCTTTCCTTGTGCTACCCTCTCTGATAGCCTCCCTTATGAATTCCTGGGCCTCGTTCCCTAATGCTGCGCCCCACCAAACGTCGTTGGGGTCGTAGACCTCGAGGTCGGAAAAGGGAGTAAGTTCCCTACTTGGGTCAGGCGACGTGCTCGCCTGTCTTTCTTCCTCGACTAGGACTGGGTATCCGACCCAGCCTGCGACTGAACCTGCGAACGGGGGAAGGGACACTTGACTTGGTTAGTCCTCTTCACCGAAGCATGCCCCACAAGGCTCTATAGAGTATTGGCTTGCTGTGCTTACTTGTGCAAGGTGACTAGTGATCTTGTATCAGCTAGGGAAGTCTTCTTGGCAGCAGAGTCCGTTGACGGTGCTGGAGTAGCTTTGAAGTAGTGAAACAACTCAATAAAGAGATAGTGAAAGAGGAGAGCGAATGACCACTTTGGTCCTTAGAGCGATAAGCTTGTGAGGAAATCTCCAAGACTTCAAAGCTGGGGACTCCAGCCTTGAAGTCCGGGGGTTTATATACTATTCTACTGTTTGTACATGTTTGTGTAAATACCATAAAGGGACATCATACCATGATAAGAAGAAAATATATAATTGGTCGATAAGAAGGTATGAGTCATAAAGAAGCATGTCCGTGAGAGAAAGAAGTAAAGAAGCATGCCTCGTGTGATGGGCATGTTGGGCATGAGGTGTGATGTCATTTGACGTCATAGATAAGAGATAAGGGTCTAGCCCTTTGAGCATGTGACAAGTCACGTGACTTGTGGTCTAGACTGCTGATGTAAGCAGTCACGCGATAAGTTATGGTGGAAAACGTCTAAGTTCCAATGGCCTTGTGCCGATAGGGGTTTTCCTTATATAGGAGGTCAGGAGTTCGACTCCTGCCATGAGCAAGTTTTTAAAGTAGGAAAATAGCGTTCGTAACACCACCCCCCCTCTATGGGTCAGATTCCTAGATGACCGGAGTGGGTATGTTTTCATCATGATAGGGGTTAAATATGTTAAAACAAGTAAAGGCCCCTCATGCTAGGGCTTTTGGGTTCGTTTCGTGGAATAATGCGACGGCGTCTGCCGCATTTTTTAAATTAGACATTGGTTCCCAGGTACGCTCCTCCTCCGAGTAGCCAGCCCAGTGGACCAAGTATTCTTTACGTCGTCCATTCCAGCGGACATCTATTATGTGCTCTACCTCATACTTGACTTCCAGTTCGTCACTGACGAATACTGGACCAGGTTGAAACACTGGTTGTCCGTTGAGGCGGCATAGATAGGGTTTAACCCTGGATACGTTTACCACAGGGTGAATTTTCATATTACGTGGGAGTGTGAGATGCACTGCATTTCTTCCCACGCATCGTGTGACTTTGAAGGGTCCTAGCCACTTCTCTGTTAATTTACGTGAATCCCGCTTCAAGCGGAGATTGCTAGTAGATAGAAGCACTTCATCTCCGATGGAGTACTTTGGAGCATCAGAGCGGTGCTTATCCGCCTGAACCTTCATCTTTTGTTGAGCCTGCTCAATGTTATCCCGTGTGGATTTTAATATAGAAGTTATGTTATCGGCTAACTTGTTGGCTGCTGGAGCTCGACTAGTGCCGGGTTCTATTCCCATTCGTGGTATATAGGTCCGTGTGACCTCGAAGGGTGCTTTCTGTGTAGAAGCCTGCTTCTTCGTATTATAGCTGAATTGGGCGATGGGTAACCAATCTGCCCATTCAGTTTGCTTTTCGTGGCAATAGATCCGGAGATACTGCTGGAGATCTCGGATCATTCTCTCCGTCTGACTGTCTGTCTGCGGATGAGAAGCCGTGGATAATTTAGTTTTAATACCGAGTCGCTTGCTCAATTCCAACATTACTTGGGATGCGAATTGGGGTCCGCGATCGGATACAATAGAGCGTGGGATCCCATGATTTGTCCACACGCGTTGTAAATATAGGCGAGCCGTTTCTAGAGTGGTCGCCGTCTTGTTTGTGGGAATGAACTCTACCTCTTTACTGAATCGATCAATGATGATGAGGATGGAGTCACTTCCGTTAGATAAGGGGAGATCCGTAAGGAAATCCGCCGATACATCTACCCATGGGGCCGTGGAGACCTCCAAAGGCTCAAGCTTGCCAGCCGGTGGTTTATTGCTTGTCTTCATTCTCTGACACACATCGCATCTAGCGATGTATTCTTTTACATAAGTTGCCATTCCTGGCCAGTCGTAATATCTGCGCAGCAGATCTAAAGTTTTCTCCTGACCTGGGTGGCCAGAAGAAGGGGTGTCGTGGCAATTCGTTACCACATCTCATCGGAGGTCCTCATTTGGTGGAACGAAGATCTTGTTATCATTCATCCTGATGAGGGGATCTCTGACATCTTCTGTGAAGCCTTTTTCGTAGAGCTTCTGTATCTCACCTTCCTTCATGAGAAGGGTGGCTTGCTTTATTCTTTCTAATAATTTATCGCCTTCATCTTGGATCTGGATTGTTCCGATCCGCTCCGGCGGGATTACAAGAACCTGCTTGTTATCTCCTTCTATTCCCTCCACATGGTCTTCCCTGCAAGAGAGAGCGTCTGCTTTTCCCATTGTGGCCCCTGGCTTGTGGTACCACTTATGGTTAAATCTGGATAAATATTGCGCCCAGCGCGCTTGTCTTCGGTTCAGATCCTGTCTGACCATAAACCATTGGAGATTCTGGTGATCGTTCCAGATCTCGAACTGATATCTAGCTCCTTCTAGATAGTGCCTCCACGTTTCTAACGCGCGCATCACCGAGAGGAGTTCTTTATCTGCGACTGGGTAATTCCTTTCCTGGTCGTTCATAGAGTGGGAGTAGTAGGCGACTGGATGCCACTTTTCCTCCTTTTGGATAGATAACACTGCTCCCGTTGTGTAGTCCAAAGCATCGCATTCCACCCTGAATTGACAATCAATGTCTGGGAATGCGAGCACCGGGGCAGTGGTAAAATGTTGTTTGAGCGTGTCAAAGGCTTCTTGACACTTTTCGCTCCATACAAACGGGACGTCTTTTTTGGTTAGGTCGTTCATCGGTCTTGCAATAGAAGCATAGTCGGCGATGAATCGACGATAAAAGTTAGCTAATCCCATGAAGCTTCTAACTCCACGGAGATTCTTTGGGGTTGGCCATTCTAGAACCGCTTTTACTTTGGATTCGTCCATGCGAACTCCATCTTTTCCCACGATCATGCCTAGGAACTCTACTTCTTCGGCGAAGAATGTGCACTTTTCTGGTTTTATATATAGGTCGTTTTCCTCGAGGCGAGCTAAGACTTTTTGTACTATTTTTTCGTGCTCTTCTCAGGATTCTGTTTTTGTAAATATCATTAGATCGTCAATGTATACTACGCAGACGTCTTCCATGTCTGCGAATAGTTCGTTCATCATAGCTTGGAACATTGCTGGGGAGTTACATAACCCGAAGTACATGACTAGGGGTTCGAATGCTCCTCGGAAGCAGACGAAGGCAGCTTTCCATTCGTCGCCATCTTTGATGCGAATATTATTGTATCCCCAGCACAGATCCATCTTAGTAAATAATTTTGCCCCTTTTAGCTTATCTACCAGCTGACCAATCAATGGCAGTGGGTAGTTGTTCTTTACCATGTGTTCGTTCAGGTAACGGTAATCCTGTACCATTCTCTTTCATCCATCCTTTTTCGGTACGAAGAACACTGGTGACGTTTGGGGGGACTTAGAAGGGCGTATGTACCCTTTTCTTAGTTGGTCGTCAATAAATGCCGACACTTCTTCTTGTTCTGTCACAGACAGAGGGATGATCCTTCCCTTCTTAGGTTGGAACGTGTCTTTTAGGTCTACGGCATGGTCCCAAGGTTTTCTTATGGGCATGCGTTCAGACTCTTCTTTAGAGAAGACCTTTAGCCACTTGTGGTAGCATTCAGGTACCAACTCTTCTAGCGTTTTCTCAGAAGGTTTAGGTGGTGCTTCTAATGCCGCTCGGGCATAGTAGCCTTCCCACGCTTCCTCCTGTTCGTCTTCTTCTTCTGCAGCATCGCAGATGCGCAGTGCATGATTTTGTAATAAATAACAGCTTCTCGGGCAGCGGGTCATTTTGACCGTGCCTTTCTGCCAGTCTATTTCCGGGTTGTGGCGTAGAAGCCAGTTGTAACCAATAACCAGGGTTGTTCCTCCTAGATTGGTGACTTCTGCCATCATCTTCTCCCGGTGTCCGTCAAATTCTATTACCAATTCCGCCGCATGGGTGATGTTCCCAGCGGAGTTCTTGGTGCCGTCTACATTAAATATGGGGATTGGGCGTGTGAGTTTCTTCATGGGGACACCATGTCTCACGACCCATGCTTCGTCGATAAAGAGTCGGTTAGCTCCGCTGTCAAGCAGAGCTTCGACTAAATGAAGGGAGTTTGGCGTCGAGCCAATGGAGACATTCATTTTTATTTCTTTTCTTTGGTGGACTGTGCGCACAAAGATCTCGTCAGGGAAGTCCGAGGCTTCTTCTTCGACTCGCATGTGAGCGATTTCTCGCATGTCGATACCATCTTTTGGTAGAGAACCTGTTTCAAGGATTACAGGGTTCTCGTCGAGAACTTCATATCCTTCGTTCCTGATTAAGTTAATCCAGTGGCTTTTGGCTAGCCCACCACCCTTAACCCTGTCGCCTTCGACGGGGGATTCCTCGGGAGTAAATACATCTAAGATTTCAAATCTATTGGCGGACTGAGATCCTTGATTTCTCAGGCCGCCTTGCCTTTTCCCTTCTTCTCTTTCTGGAAGAGGGCTCTTATCTCCGTGATTGACTTGCCCCGCAAGTCATCCATTGAGACCTCTTTCTCCGAGGTCTTTTCTTCAGTGCTTTTTGCCTCATCCCAGGAGGTAGCGCCTTCCTGTGCGGTGCGCACATGTGTGCCCTTCTTTGAGCATGTCATCTTGTGATCCCCCTGCCATCCACACTCTTGGCATTTCGGCTTGGGGGAGCGGCAATCTTTTGCCATATGCCCGTCCTTGCCACAAGCGAAGCACTTCTTGCTTCCTTTGGCCGACGGAGTTTGTGCGGCATTGACCTGGCGGTCTTTGCCCTTCTCTGGCCTATCTTGGCCAAACCTTGTTTGCCCGGTGGCAATCTTATATGCCTCGATGTTTGTTCCGATCTCCTGGATCGTTTTCATCATCTCGGCATATGTTCCTCCTCTTCGTCCAAGTTGGAACATGTATCTTTTTATTTCGTCAGAGCATCCTGTCTCCAACAAATGTGCGGCGTGTGAATCTGCGCACTCTGCTTGCCAGGCAAGAGTGCGGAACTTGGCTAGGTACGTGTGTACGTCTTGCCCTCCTTGTTTGTATTTTTCAAGGGCATTAATCGCCCATTCCTTCTTTAGGGTGGGCCGGAACAGCCCCTCTATTTCCTTACAGAGGTAGACCCAGTCTACTAACTCCGATTCCCCATTTGTGAGCTTGCCAAGCTCCATTTCGGCATAATAGCTCCCCTTTACCCCCTTTAGGCGGGAGAGCACTGCGTACGCCCGGTTCTTTCCTGATTGTGGGTCCGGGCGACCCCTGTCATCAGTGAGACGAAAGAATCTTGGCATGGTGTCAAGCCAGGCCTTCATTTTCATCCACCATTCTTCGAACTTGGCCTTGGAACCGTCGTAGGTCCCAGGGTCCATAAAAATTTCCACCCTTGAGCCTCCTTGGAACTCGGGCGGAGCCCGGGATGACCCGGCGTTTTGTTGAACCGCTTCATAGGCTAGTTCCGCTCTTCTTTCTGCATCCTGTGCCGTTGCCAGGAGCTGTTCGTTTCGGGTCGTTAGTAGCTGAACTTGTGTCTCTAAGTTGAGAATAACAGCTGCCAGCTGCTCCCAACTATAGTTTCCTTGTGCGTTGACCAGATTCGACATTGTGTGTGGGGTCAAAGAGTAGCGCTTTTAGCTCTTTGATTCTTCTTCTTTTCTCAAGTTCCTCCTCAAAGGCGTCTGCTCGCTTAGGATCTTTCCAAAGTCCTTCTAGCCAATGATTTACCAGGGCACGTCGCCGCTGGTTGTATTCATACAGAGGAATTTTGTGAATACAATTTTAGTATTCGACGTGCGTAAAGGGAGAGATCTTCGGGAGGCCCCTGGCTACTCCTCAAAGCTTTGTCTTTGTACGTAAGTAGGGTTGCACGTATAGTGGCCCTCTTTGAACTGCTCGGTCTAACCGCTGTTTCTCAGGGTTGACCTCGTGCACCCTCCGAGTTCTGAGGCGACGTGGTTTCTCGGGGATGAGGTGGGCGAACTCCCTCGGCTTCTTTATCCAAATGGGTTCCGTTTGCACACCAACTTCTTTCCTTGTGCTACCCTCTCTGATAGCCTCCCTTATAAACTCCTGTGCCTCGTTTTCTAGTGCTGCGCCCCACCAAACGTCGTTGGGGTCATATACTTCGAGGTCAGAGAAGGGAGTGAGTTCCCTGCTTGGGTCAGGCGACGCGCTCGCCCGTCTTTCTTCCTCAACTAGAACTGGGTATCCGACCCAGCCTGCGACTGAACCTGCGAAAGGGGGAAGGGACACTTGGCTTGGTTAGTCCTCTTCGCCAATGCACGCCCCGAAGGCTCTACAGAGTATCGGCT
>JBBPMJ010001001.1:0-11021 GCA_038090255.1 Austroboletus niveus | reverse complement strand
TCCATATGGTCATATGGAGATCCCCATTCTTGACTCACCTTGTTCCTCTCTCATTCCGCTTTTGTAACTCTTACCATGTGTCCCCAGAACCACTTTGTTCATGGACCTCCACTCCTCCTTCCATCTTCCTTTCTGATGGCAGTGTTGTCCCATTCTTACCACTGATCCATGAGGCCGTTATAGCATACCATGTGCCCAGTCCCATCGCCCTTCCATTCCGAGATGGTTCCAGGCTGTATAAATAGTTAGTAGTTGTCCTGTATATTCCTCAGCTAGATCTGCACAATTATACGCAGTGTTTAGTCTCATCCTGCCTGAGTCTTGAGTCTCAGCAGAGAACCCTTAGGATTTCTATAGGACGTTGTGTCGCCTTTGAGGACACACTGGGACTAGACGTTGCACACGTGTAACAAAAGATCTAGCTCTCCCCATACTTCTGCTACCACGCAGCAAGGCACCCCACCAGTTGCCCATCATTTCGTATGGATACAGGGAAGACCCTCCTTATGAGGACTCCGAGGACGAAACAGACAGAAGAGAACGATCAAGACTTGAATCTATCTCTGAGACCCTTAGAAGGAACCAACCCCACTTCGCTCAAAGTGGAATTCCTCCTCCTCCACCAAGATCTCATCTGTCTCAAAGAAATTCACCTTCCTCGACCCACAACACCCCTACCCCTCAGATCAACCCCCTCCCCAATCTGGACCACTCAGAAATGGCCAAACTCAAAGCCGGACTCCCAGAAGAGTTCTCAGGAGAAGCATCTGATGCCAAATTCTGGATCAGAGCCATGGACGCATACTTCCTTATGAACAAGGATAAGTATGACGATTTAAAGAAGATCTATACCACCCTCAACAGGATGTCAAGAGGGTGAGGAAAGCAGTTCGCTGAAGTTGCATATGAAAACTTTGACTCTGGAACTATTGCTCTAGACAAAGCCACCTGGAGCGAATTCAACAATGAATTCTTAGAGATCTTCTCAGACAAGCACACCGCTGCTGACTCCCGACGGAAGTTACATCAAATTACGATGAAAGGGAAAGGACTTGATTCCCTCAACAAATTTAACACCGACTTCCGACTCCTTGTATCCAAATCAGCAATCTCGGATCAAAACACCCTGATTGAATGCTACATGAAAGGACTAGATCCAAATCTCACAGAACGGATCCTAGGAATGGAAAAAGAACCTGCATCATGGAAGGAATGGTCGGAAAAAGCTGCTGCCTTTGCCCGGCAACAGGATCGGATAAAAGACATCCAGAAAGGAAGAACAGACTATGGACGAACCAACAACCGAGATCCAAATGCCATGGATATAGATGCCCTTCAGACCACTGCCTTAGGACAACGAATGCTCTCCCCCACTGAAAGAGCTCGCGACATCAGGGAAAATAGATGCTTCATCTGTCATAAAGTTGGATGCTCCACCAGGAATCATCCAAAAAGAGGAAACCCACCACCACGTCCCCCCAGAAACCCAGCCAGGGTCCATACCATCGAAACAAAGAAAGGACCAATCAATGAATATGTGAAGCAACTAGGGGAAAAACAGGTGGATGAGAAAGAGGTACTCTGGGTACTCAAAGAATGTTTCGAAGATCCAAAAGAGGGTGAAGAAACGGTCGCAAAGATTGAACTCAAGAACAAAGGCTTTTCGGATTTTTAAAGAGGGGACAGAAGTCAGCTCTCTACTCCCCTAACTTTTCTTCTGTATTAGTATCAAGTGATCCAAAATCAATACTCGTTCCCATTTCACTTGAAATATCCAGAAGAAACACTGCCGAAACCACCGCCTTGATTGACTGCGGAGCAACTGGCTCATTCATAAACTTGGACTTTGCCAAAAGGAACAACCTACCCATGGAAAGAATAGCATGACCCATTAGAGCTATCAACGCAGATGGGACAACAAATCAAGCAGGGCTTATCAGGTTCCGAGCTATGATTACTTTCCTCATCGGAAATATAATGAAAAGCCGAACATTCCATCTTCTTCCGGCCAGCAAGGAGAATGTCATCCTAGGAATGAACTGGCTTAGGGAACAAAATCTGGACATAGATTGGGCAACAGGAAGAGTAACCCTCCAACTACCAAACCGGGACTGGAAACAAACTCTGAAAGAGGACAAAGAGAATGAAAGAAGATACCTTATAAGATATCTCCGGAAAGATCCCGATTTCGAGATCCACACATCATACTGCAAAAGATATGAAACCACCAAAGAATACGTCATGAAAACAACCCTATCCATGGAACTAGAAATGGAGAAAAAGCAGGAAAAGAAGGAGTTACCAAAAAACTATGAAAACTTCAAAGACGTATTCGAAGAGAACCCCCCAAATGTCCTACCTCCTTCACGAGCATATGATCATACCATCAAATTGAAGGAAATGTTCATTCCAAAAAGAGCCAAAGCCTACCCCCTGTCCCTTCCTGAACAAGAGGCCTGTAAAAAGTTTGTAGAAGAAAATCTAGCAAATGGACAAATCAAACCGTCGCAATCCCCCCCAAGCAGCACCTTTCTTCTTTGTCGATAAGAAGGATGGAAAGCTCTGACCCTGCCAGGATTATAGATACCTCAATGAGCATACTATAAAGAATGCCTATCCCCTACCAAACATCCAGTCCATCGTTGAACAAGTAGGGAACTCAACCATCTTCATCAAAATGGACATCCAATGGGGATATCACAATATACAAATAGTACCAGAAGATCGATGGAAAGCAGCCTTCATCACCTCCTTTGGACTGTTTGAACCAACCATAATGTTCTTTGGGTTATGCAACTCGCCAGCCACTTTCCAGGCTTTCATGAATGATGCTTTTGGGGATTACCTTGCAGAAGGATGGCTAATTATCTATATGGACGACCTAGCCATCCACTTCACTGATCCATCTGAGCACAAGGAAAGGACTATCAAAGTCCTAGAACGACTTAGAACTTAGGTGCAAACTCCAGAAATGCACCTTTGACTCTCAGACCATGGACTACCTGGGTCTAACAATTCAACCAGGAGAACTTGCCATGGATATGACCAAACTCCGAGCCATAGAAGAATGGAAACCTCCCAACTCGGTCAAGGCAGTAAGATCCTTCCTAGGATTTTGCAACTTTTACTGAAGATTCATTCCAAGCTTCGCTCAAAGAGTTGCCCCACTTAATGAGCTTACTTGAAAAGACAAACCCTGGACCTGGACCGAGAAAGAACAACATGCTTTTGAGGACATGAAATTGGTATTCTCTACTTCCCCAGTCTTGAGACAACCGGACCCGGAACACCCATACTTCGTAATGACAGACACCTCACTCCTAGTCACAGGAGGAATCCTTATGCAAAAAGACTCCAATGGTGATCTCCACCCATGTGCATACCAATCTACCACCTTATTAAGTGCAGAATGAAACTACAATATATATGACAGAGAACTACTGGCGGTTATCCATGCTCTTGAAGATTGGAGACACCACCTACTTGGAGCTCGACATGTGGTCCAGATACTCATGGATCACAAAAACCTTACCTACTTCAGAGCCCCCCATCGACTATCATGACGCCATGCTCGATGGCAAATGTTCCTGCAAGACTTCGACCTTGCATTCACACATGTACCAGGAACACACATGGACCCTGCCGACGCCCTCTCAAGAAAGGATGACATATCCACTGAATCAGACAATGCTGAGGTCGTTCTCCTTCCAGATGACCTATTCTGTAAACAGATCCACCTCGCTTTATCAGACAAAATCGCAAAATCTACTCCTTCCGATCCTTTTGTCCTCATTGCACTCAAGAAAATGTATAATGACACCACCCCGCTTCCTAGAACAAAGTTGTCCGACTGGACCTTTGTAGATCAAGAACTCCATTTCCAAGGACACCTCTTTATCCCAGAATCCGCCCGCCAAAAACTGGTCCATGATCTACACTACTCCCCAACAAGTGGACACATGGGTCACTTCTGAACATTAGCTGCTCTGGAAAAAGATTTCTGGTGGCCAAGAATGTCCAAATTTCTATGATGCTTCATCACCGGTTGTGCTACTTGTCAAGCCAATAAAGTAAACACCCACCCTACATCCCCCTCTCTGATGCCCTTAAACTTGTCTGCGTCTCGACCCTTTCAACAGATCTCTGTTGACCTTATCTCAGGACTACCTCCTGTCTCTGGATTTGACTCTGTTATGGTTGTGGTCGACCATGGCCTTTCAAAGGGGGTAATTTTCTGCCCTTGCTCCAAAATCATCAATGCACAAGGAATTGCCCAACTCTTTTTTGACCATGTGTTTAAAAGATTTGGTCTCCATGACAGAATCATCTCAGACAGGGGCCCCCAATTTGCATCTGTCTTTGCCAGGGAACTAGCACGACTACTCCAGTACGACATTGCCCTATCTTCCACCTACCACCCCCAAACCGATGGAGAAACGGAACGAATGAATCAGGAACTGGAAACCTACCTCCGGATCTTCTGTAACGGATCAGCGGATCAATGGGTTCCACTCCTTCCATTGGCTGAATTTCATCACAATATAGCAACCCATTCCTCTATTCGGAAATCCCCATTCGAACTGATCATGGGATACCAACCCCGAGCCTATCCATCAATTGGAAAAACATTTGTTCTGGAGTTGGAAAATAGGTTAACCAAACTAGAAGACTCTCGAAAAGAGGCACTGGCAGCACATGAACAAACAAGAATGTTTATGGAAAGACGAAAAAGATCCATGTTCACCCCATGGAAAATTGGAGATAAAGTATGGCTGGAAGTGACCAATCTAAAAACAAACTACCCAGCCAGAAAACTAGCCTCTAAACGTGAAGGACCATTCGAAATCGAAAAGTAATCTCTCCTGTAGCCTATCAGCTCTGCCTTCCCCCAACTTGGAAAATCCACAATGTGTTCTATGCCAGCCTACTAACCCCTTATGTGGAAACCTGGGAACATGGAACCAACTTCACCCGACCTACCTCAGAACTAATAGATGGGAAAGAGGAGTAGGAAATAGACAAGATCATTGCCCATAGGGGAAGAAAGGGAGCCCGCCAATTCCGCATCTGATGGAAAGGATATGATTCGGGTGATGACACATGGGAGCCGGAATCTAACCTCGGAAATGGATTGGAACTGTTGGAAGTTTATAAATGATCAAGGAAACTCTGACAACTCCCCAGAATAATGACCACTCCCCTTGAATTCTCCCTCGAATCCCCCCATGAATCCCCAAGACTTCACACTCCCAGTATACCCCCTCTCATGTCTGGAATCTTCATTCCTGAACTACCTCCTGTCCGAGGACATAGACTTCCCCCTGTTTTTCGAAACACCCTCCTAGTATCAATCCTTGAATGCCCGGCCCTCTACCACTACCTCGTCTCACACCCTCTCTACGATGAAGCACCCATCTTCCCCCCCTTATCACAGCCTTTCAACGATTCTCACTCTCTGTCAGACTCAATCACAAAAGAGCTTGAAGAAATCCAACACCAGCAGAATCTCTCGATTACGCAATCAAACACTCTCTGGTGGAGGGACGAATCCAAATCTGCCAAACCCTCGCAGACCTTGGCATCTTCAGAATCGTCAATACCTTCTCCAGAGTTGCTCTGGCTCCCTACCTCCGACCACTCCTCCGATCCCTCACTGAAGATCAAGGGGAAAACTATCTCTTGGACCTCGCCCATGACCACCTTGCCATATCGCCCTCTTTCACCCCCATCGTCAAGAAACTTAACGGGACCAGCCACGCCAGGAACCCTCCCATCATGGGAAGCACTGGACCATTGCTTGGAGGAATCACCATGGCCGAGAGGAGAATTAAAGACGCAGCCCTACAAATGGCAGAAGGATTGGCCACGACCTCCCTCCCCCAAACCCCCCAAGTTTTACCCATTCGAGATGGCCCGAAGAAGTCTGTATCATCAGTTGAAAGAAGTGAGGGACAGAGCACAAGTTCGGTCGGAGGAAAAGAAAAAGAAAAACAGAAAGAAGTACCGACCTCTGACCCCATTCCCATTTCCCCAAGAACTACCCCAGGACCAACTCGCAGGACTTGAAAGTTCAACAAACTCGCATGCTTCCAATGTGGAAGTATCAAGCATCTACAACCCGACTGCCCCATCTACACTTGCCCCTTCTGCCAGTGCAAAGCCCCTGGACATACCCAGAGAGAATGCTCCTCCTGTAATGGAATGGGACACTCATCTACTGAATGCTTCAACCCAGAAGACTTCAATGATGACAATGTCATCTTCAATGATGGAGATTCTGCAGGAGGTGACTTTAGGAGTTGAAGAGGGTCTTCAACGGATAGAAGAGGGTAATGTTACGAGTAAGCATGACTCCGAGGGACTTGAGGATCCAGGACCCTCAGGACCCCCCACTTCTTCCCCTCTGGAGTGGAAACCCGAGGACAGACTACCCCCGGAATGTTACTGGACCTTATTCCCTGAAGACTATGCTCCATATGGTTATATGGAGATTCCTGTTCTGGACTCGCCCTGTTCTTCCACTCTTCCACTTTCATAAACTCTTGCCATGTGTCTCTAACGCTACTTTCATCACGGACCTCTGCTCCTCCTGCCATCCTCCTTTTGATGGCAGTGTCATTCCATTCTTATCATTGACTCCACGAGGCCATTGTAGTATACCATGTGTCTTGTCCCATCACTCTTCTGTTCCGAGATGGTTCCGACCTGTATAAATAGCTAGTAGTTATCCTGTTCATTCCCTAGCTAGATCTGTGCAATTATATGCAGTGTTTAGTCTCATCCTGCCTGAGTCTCGAGTCTCAGCAGAGAACCCTTTGAATCTACAGGACTTTGTGTTGTCTTTGAGGACACACTAGGACTAGACGTTGCGCAAGCGTAACAAAAAGCGGATTGAAGTACTATGAGAGAAATTGAGTTAAAGGAAATCTAGGTAGGGGAACAGATCAAGAGATATGAGGACCAGGCTTATCTGAATACTGGACATGGAAATCGGCAACTAGCTCAGAGGCGTGATCTAGCTCTGTTGTGAGTAACCAGGATGTTTCTTCATTGGTTCCTTCATAGCCAGATCATTGGACTAGATATAGGATTTTGCAATGCTTTCTTCTGTGGTCAATCTTGGAGTCAAGAATCTCAGAGATCTCGTACTTGGGTTCACTGTCAACTTCCACTGGAGGAGGGGAAGGTTGGACGCGATTGGGGATTGTATTCAGGACCGCAGGTTCTAGCTGGGAAACATAGAAGACTGGGTAAATGGACTTCATGGAATTGGGGAGTCGAAGTGTGAAGAAAAGGGAGCTGACTTGAGCAATGACGGAATACAGACCTAAATTCTTCTTGGAGAGCTTTTTAGAGGGTTGAGTAGAGTTGAAGTACTTAGCCTTGATGAAAACCTGATCTCTGACCTTGAAGTTTAGAGCAGGAATTCACTTGGCATCAGCCAGTCCTTGGTATCGCTTTTGTGCTGCAGCAATTTCCTCACAGAGGAATTGGTGAAGGGAGTCAAGGTCTACCAAGTACTCTTGGGCTTGGGCAGAGGTGAGATCATGTTCGGGATGGATGGAGATGTTGGGATGATAACCTTTGTTGGCGAAGAACAGTGAAATTCCCATTGTAGTGTTTGGAGCATTATTATATGCAAACTCTGCAAGGGGCAAGAGTTTAGACCAGTTGTCCTGTTAGTAGTTACAATAGATACGGAGGTACTGCTCAAGGGTTTGATTCATTCGTTCTGTCTGTCCATCGCCTTCCAGGTGGTAACTGGAGGTGAAGTGAAGTTTGATGTCCAACGCCTTGCCTAGAGAGCGAAAGAAGTGGGAGACAAACTCGGAGCCTCTGTCGGAAGTGATGTGGGAGGGAACTCCATGTTTAGAAAACACATGGAGAAGAAAAAGTTTTGCTAGCTCCAGAGAAGTCACCTTATTGTTGGTCAGGATGATTATGCATTGTTTGGACAGTCGGTCCATGATGACGAGGATGGCAGTATGTCCAGAGAAGTCGGGGAGTTGTTCAATGAAATCCATGGAGATGGAGTTCCATGGTTTCTTGGAATGGGGAGTTATTTAAGAAGCCCATAAGGCTTATGTCTCAGAACCTTTGTGTGAGAGCAGGCCATGCAGGAGGAGACATACTCCTTGATGAATGTCCAGATGCTGGGCCAGGTGTATTCACGACGAATAAGTTTGAGGGTGCAGTTTTGGCCGAAGTGGCCGGAGATGGGATGGTTGTGTTTGAACCGGAGGACTCAGAGGTGAAGGTCATTGATGTCAGGGATATAAATGCGGTTATCAAGACGTAAGAAGCCTTCAGAGTCGATGGTCCAGCAGGACTCAGAGGTAGAATCAGATTGTTAAGTACGGATCTGTCAGGGACTGGGCAGCAAACTCCGGAGCACCGGAGTTGTTCGGAGGGGGTAGGAACTTTGGCTTCACCTTATGTGGTGCACCCTTGTCCAGTTCCATTGTCCCTAATTTACGAGGGGAGTGGAGTGGAGGTATGGAGTGACCAGAGGTCAGAGGAGAGTCGTCAAGACTCAAGCGAGAGAACTCGTTGACGAGCTCAATGACGGAGGAGAGAATAGAGGATGGAACTAAGTTGATATTTGAACTGAGGGGCTAAGACATATTACAGTGGGTTTATATATGAAGGTCAAAGTCCAAATGTAGTAAAGTCAGGGTCAGAGCGACGGAGGAAACAGAGTACTGCTGCTGTGCCAGTCAGTCACACAGCTGGAGCTGTGCACCTTTCCCTGAGCACCGCAGTGATGGAATGGAGACTAACTACGAAGAGAACAAAGGGAAACGTAACATAACATACATGAGTGCAAGAAGTAAAGCGGACATGGAGTAGTGGAGGACATAGGAGCGGAATAGCAGAGATGATATACACAAAGGAGCGGAGGAGACTTAGCGAGAATTTGGGATATGACATGGATGGGGACAAGTAAATGGTGGCGAGGGGATCAGAGGGAAGACTGGAGAGGATGTCACTGTGGAGTTTCTCGAGGTCGAAGAGTGTGCTAGCCTGGAGGAC
Source organism: Austroboletus niveus (assembly GCA_038090255.1). NCBI lineage: Eukaryota > Fungi > Basidiomycota > Agaricomycetes > Boletales > Boletaceae > Austroboletus > Austroboletus niveus. Next base: position 1,988 of record JBBPMJ010001001.1, on the reverse strand, counting down.
CGGATAAGCTAGGTAGGTAGCTTGGAGGGATGCAGCGAGTTGTTCCTGAGTGAAAACTGGTCAGAAGTTGTGGGGATTGACATGAGCATAGTCCTTATCCCCCTTTTTGGGATAGACATCCCAGCGTCTAGTGAGGGCATCAGGTTTCTCACCGAGGCAGCTGGGTCAAAACCAGACCACCATGTTGAACTGTGAAGGGTACTCTGACCAGCGGGCTTGCCGCTGGGTCAGGAGTTTAGTTGTGGAAAAATATTACAGGTTTTTGTGATTGGTGACCACATCAACCGGAGTACCAGAACCTTCAAGGTAATGGCGCCAAGTCCGAAAGGCTTCATGAATAGCCAAGAGCTCCTTATTGTGGATGTCATAGTTCAGCTCCGGGGTGGTCATCATGCAGGAATAGTAAGCCACTGGCTGGACTTCAGCGTCTGGGCATGTTATGGAAAGAATGCCGGCGATAGTGTAGTCGGAGGTGTCAGTTTCAACAATGATGGGAGCATCGGGAGTCCAATGGGTGAGGATAGGAGTGAAGGTAAAAGCGGTCTTCAGCGCTTTGAAGGCAGAATGACAGGCATCAGTGAAAGTCCAGGGGACACCTCTGCAGGTGAGACAGGTAAGAGGAATGACAATATCGGAATAGTTGTGGATGAATCTCCAGTAGAAGTTGGCAAAACCTAAAAATGACTGGACGTCTTTGACCTTCCAGGGTTTGGGCCAGTTGAGAATTGACTGGACCTTGTCCGGAGACATAGTAAGGCCGGCAGGGGACATCTGGTATCCAAGGTACTCGGTAGAGTTGGTGTGGAACTCACATTTTTCAGGTTTGGCATATAAGCCATGCTTCCGGAGGCATCGGAGAACTTCCTTAACATGCTCCTTATGGAAGGCCACGTCTTCAGAGAAGATTAGAATATCATTGAGGTAGACAATCATGCTAACATCAAGTAAATCAGTGAAGATAGTATTCATAAACTGCTGGAATGCCGCAGGGGCATTCATAAGACCAAATGGCATAATGAGCCATTCATAAGAGCCATACCAAGTGCAGAAGGCAGTTTTCCATTCATCACCTTTGGTGATGTGGACCAGATGGTATGCATGCCAGAGATCAATCTTGGAGTAGATCTTGGCACGACTCGGAGCATCTAGGAGGTCGGAAATGTGGGGAAGTGGGTAGTGATCTTTCTTCATGATTTTGTTAAGGCTTTGAAAGTCAATGCAAAGGCAGAGAGAGCCGTCCTTCTTGCGGACAAAGAGGACTGGAGCAGCATGAGTGGAGGAAGAGGGATGAATGAAGCTAATAGATAGATGCTCATTGAGGAAGGCACAGAGGGAGTCAAGCTTGGAAGGGGAGAGGGAGTAGGTGGTGCCGAGTGGAGGGGAGGTACCTTCCTCCAGATTGATCTTGAGGTCGTGCTCATGGTGAGGGGCTAGAGTATCAGCCCTTTGTTTACTGAACACATCCGAGAAATCATGATACTCTGGAGGGACTCCAGAGAGGTCGATCTGTTCTGGGGGTTGGGTAGCTGCAGCTCGGAGGTCACCTTCTCGGGGGTGAAGTTGAAGACTGAACTGAACAGAGCCTTGAAGTTAGCAGGCCAAAGCGAATGCCGGAGCATTGATAAGCACAATGGGTGGGGCCTTATGCTTGGAGAAACGCGGTGTATCTGTGGAGGGAATGACTGGAGGTGGAGGAGCCTTTGGTGTCAGAGGTAAGCTCAGTGGTGCCAGACTGGATTGCTGAATAGGGCGGAAAGAAATACTGCTCAAGACCCAGTCAATCAATGGATTGTAGCGGATGAGCCAGTTGTGTCCAAGGACTAAGGAGCAGGGGCCATCTAGCGGGGTGACATAAAATGTCATCAGGGTGATATTGCTGGTTGGGAAGAGGACAGAGAGGTCGAGAGCTTGGGTAATGGTTGAGTTTGAAGTGCCATTGAAGAGTCGGAGAAGGAGCGGAGGGACCGTATAGGTGGATAGGTTATGTT
>JBBPMJ010001000.1:0-11037 GCA_038090255.1 Austroboletus niveus | reverse complement strand
GACGCTCATCGTAGGAGCTCCTTACTTTCGGTTTATTCATTGTCTTTGCGAGTAACCTTAGGGCAACCTAGGACCTTTCATCGAGTCCTGATATAAAACCGAAAGTAACCTTCCTACCTTGCCCATCCGACGTCGCCATCGTTCACGCGTCGCTCATCGCGTCGCTCATCGCGTCGCTCATACTTCGTCGACCACCTATCCCCTCTCCACCACCGACTTCTACCCCGACCATCGTCGCTGCTCGTACCTCGTTGTACAACGACGGTCAATGCTCTGTCGACACCTCATCTCCCTGCTTAACGTCCTGCCCTCTGGCTGTCTGAGTCGCTGAGTTATCGCGCTGGCAGCAGAGCGTCCTCACTGTACAAATCGACGGCAGCAAGTCTTTCGACTTCCATCACCGGCACTAACGGTATACGCCAGGCGTATCTACCGAGCCATCGAGAAAGTGATCGCCTTGTTCTTCCTCTTGATCAGCTTGATAAGGAAGATCATACGCTGGATTGTCTCACATCCACCTTTGACCTGGTCCGCTCCACCTGCACGCTCTTAGAAGGCCTTGCTTTGGTCTTCATCCTCACCTACCTCCAACTTGCCTATCGTATTCTCGCTGTCGAGCCCGTTGCCGTAGTGCCAGCACCGCAGCCACCCCTTCCTCTCCAACCCCTACACTCCACGACAGATGTAGAGGATTCATCCGAAGACGAGCAAACTGTCTATGAAGATTCGTTACACTCTGATGAAGGGACAGTCGTCGACAACCCTGAGTTACCCAACCAATACATCCTCGCCGCCCTCTCTTCTATCGCTCTCACGCCCGCCCTCAGGCATATCGAACCTGGTTATCCAGTCACATCGACTTGGTGTAATCGAATGACAACGCCTAGAAATTCTACTTCAACTTCCTCTGACTCTGACTACTGATCCATACTGGCACGATCTCTGGGAAGACATCGAGCTCATCACCCGGCTTACCAGACTCAACGCATACACCCGGTATCCCCACGCATATTCCGATCCAATCCCAATTCCCTCATCCCGCATAAGTGCTTGCGACCAGGTAACCACCAGGTAAAGCGCAACACCCAACCTTCTTTTCAGAGGCCGAAATCAAGGAAAAGGAAAGGTGGTAAAAAGGAAATAAAGTAGTTTTACCTTTACAGTTTTTCATGTTCACCCAACATTTCGGACGATCCCTCACCCCGACATACCCCGCGTGTACCACGCAGACCACCGCACCTGTCTTCTGGAGACCGAACCACTCCAGTTGGCTATCCTTATCCACCTCCCATCATTAGTCATGCTTCCATGCAAAACAACAACCCACAAGTCATGGCAACCGAATCCACCGCTGATCCCTCGGCACCTCTTTTCCGTACATGGCCCATGGCTACAACCATGTCAGAGTTCTGCAACCAGTACGCCGAATATACCCAACACGTGGCACAATACGGATCCCATACCGTCACGCCTCCAACCGTACCGAGCGGCTTATCAAAAAAGAAAGACAAAACACCTGATGTAGATCCCGAACCTGCGATACCCAAACTTGGCAAGTCCTATGTTGAGAAACCTCCACCATTCACCGGCAAATCCGAAGACTACACCAAATGGAGAGCCAAATTCAAGCTCTACCTCTTGGGATTCGAAAGACCAGTCACCGATGCCAAAGAAATCAAGATGTTCTTAGGCTTTTGCGCTGAAGGACCCGCTGAAGACTTCACCACCCTTCTCATAGATCGCAACATCGATTACGATGACTACACCACACAAGCATTTTTCCAAACCTTTGTCGACCCCAGTTTCAAGCCTGTCTACGAATCCGCTAGAGCCGAAACCGATCTGATCAATCTGAAACAAGGATCTATGACAATCGAGGACTTCCTCAACAAGCAACAGAACCTCATTATGAAAGCCGAATGGTCCGAAATCACTAACAGATGCCAGCTTGTACGACTCTTACGAACGAATGCTCGCAACGTGCTCGTCGAACAAGTTGAACGATCCGACATGAACATGACCACCAAGTACATCGGTAGCTATGCCAAATGGTGCAGATGCATCATCGCCGCAGGGCAATTGTTGACGGAAATTGCGGAAAGAAAGAAAGGTCTACAACTAGACACCCCTTGACCAAAGGTCAAATTCCCTACGCGACTTATCGAGCCTCACACCGCGACCCCAGAAACCACCGGAGTTTTTGGAGGCCGAGGCGCTCCCATGGATTTATCCAAGGCACGAGCGACTGGAACCTGCTTCCGGTGTGCCAAAGAAGGCAAGACATTCACATGGCCATGTGCCACCCATCCTCAAAAGAGCTCCGGCTCAAAAAAATATCAAAGTTTGCGGACTCAACGTTGAATACTCGACTTTGGAAGAGTTGGAAACTGCAGTTCGAGAAGTGGACGAAATGGATTTTGTCGAAGAGGACGAGGAATGAGATTGCCTCGTTCTCAAGGTACGTCACCAGTCAGAATTTGTACTTGTAATGTTACGGTCAGGGGCGCCCGGGCTACAAAGCCTAAGGACGGTGCGGCAGTACCGAAAACTGTGCTTAATTTCCCTCGTCGTGTTACTAACAAATTCTCTCTCCTCAACGTAGAACAGATCTCAGATACTGATGACTGCGAAAGCAGCCTGGGTCCTAGTTTGCCAGCTACGCAACAGCCAAATGTACCTTCGCCCCTTCTGGGCGTTACAGCCTCTGTTCCATCTGGGGAACATGCAATCAAAAGGCAGACAAAGACTCCAGTTGTAAGTAGAAAGGAAATGGATCCACCGTATACCATCCTTACAAGGAAGGACCGCAGATGGAAATCCACAATTAAGCCTTGGTCCACTCAGTGGATCAAGCAAATTGCCAACGACACCCCCGACGAACGTCTCATCACTCATTTACGAGCGTTCGTCCACGACACCCGCCTTTCCGAGGTCAACGCTGAGCTAATCGCGGATCTCCGGAACGCCTCTCACGATGCTGCCGAGTTCATGTTACTCGAATTAACGCAGAAGCCCCGATACCGAACTAAGAAACCTTCCCCCAATGCCTTCAAAATCCCAATCATTCTTGGATCTGACTTGGGAAAGGAAATCAAAGCCATCGCACTCATCGACTCAGAGTGTATGGCTTCCGCAATCGATATCGACTTTGTTCGAGAACATGAGCTAGAACAGAAACCATTCCCTCGGGCTATACCAGTCTACAATGCCGACAGAACCGCCAACACGGAAGGATCAATTACCCATTACATAGACCTGAAAGTGGCTATCGGAGACCACCAATCCGCTATTCCCTTCTCGGTGACACGTCTATCCTCGCAGGCGGTATTCTTAGGATTCGACTGGCTACACCAGTATAACCCCCGCATCGACTGGCAGACAAAGGAACTTAGCTTCAAACCGGAAACCATGCCTCTATGGGAGTACGATGATATGGAAGCTGAAGATCGCGTTTTCCAAGTCGAAAACAAATATATCGCTACTATGGCAACAGATCTTGCCGCCGCCGCCAATCAAGGGAAACAAGAAATCCCTTTTGAACAAGTAGTCCCCGCCAAGTATCATGAATTCTGTGATGTCTTCGCAAAAGAGTCGTTCGACGAACTACCACCCCGTCGACCATGGGACCATGCGATCGAACTCAAACCCGGTGACCACAAGGTCGATTGCAAAACCTACCCACTCTCATTAAAGGAACAAAAAGAGCTTGATGCCTTTTTGGAAGAAAACCTATCCACGGGCCGTATCCGCCCATCTAAATTTCCCTTCGCCTCCCCATTCTTCTTCGTCAAAAAAAAGGATGGAAAACTCCGACCAGTCCAGGATTATCGCAAGCTCAACGAAGCCACAATAAAGAACCGATATCCTCTCCCGCTCATTGAGGAAATCGTCCAGAAGCTTCGCGGAGCCAAATTCTACTCAAAAATGGACATCCGTTGGGGATATAACAACGTACGCATGAAGGAAGGAGATGAATGGAAGGCCGCCTTCCGAACCAATCAGGGTCTCTTCGAACCCCTCGTCATGTTCTTTGGACTCACTAACTCCCCCGCCACGTTTCAAACGATGATGAACCATATCCTTCGCGACCTTATCATCAAGGAGGTCGTCATCGTCTACATGAACGACATCCTCGTATTCACCAAGACTCTCGATGAACACCACCGTGTCGTTCGGGAAGTACTTTCTAGACTTCGCGAGCACAAGTTGTCGCTCAAACATACCAAATGCGAATTCGAAACCATGACTACCGAATACCTAGGACTCGTCGTCTCCGACGGAACCATCGCCACCGACCCTACCAAAGTTGACACCATCCGTACCTGGCTGACTCCCACCTCCCGAACTCAAGTTCGCTCCTTTCTTGGGTTCCTCAACTTCTTCTGACGCTTCATCAAAGACTTTGCGGCCATTGCACACCCACTCAATCACCTTACCAGTGAAAAGAACCCTTTCGAGTGGACTGCCGCCTGTCAAAACTCCTTCAACACTCTTCGGAATGCACTTATAAACGCACCCATACTCTCCCTCGCTTCCGACTTTGATCCCTTCCGGATCGAGACCGACGGTTCAGGCATAGGACTCGGAGCTATCCTGTCTCAATATCAGGGTGGTCTCTGGCATCCAATTGCGTATCTGTCACGGTCTTTATCCGACGTGGAACGAAACTATCACACTGCCGATCTGGAATTCGCCACCATTATCGAAGCAGTCACCACTTGGCGACAGTATTTATTAGATGCCCACGTACCCTTCGAGATCCTCATGGATCATCAAAACCTCACGTATTTCGCTGTCCCTCAAGACCTCTCACGCCGCCAGGCTCATTGGAACCAAATCATGCAGGAGTTCCACTATACTCTTGTTCACCGTTCCGGCAAAATGAACCCTGTGGACCCTCTGTCCCGGAGGTCAGACTTTGAAAAGGGGGTGAAGGACGATAACAAAGGTGTCACTATTTTCCCCACTCTTTTACAGCAGAATCATATGTCGACGGCTGTGGAGAACGCGCCGATATCCGACCAGGACTTTATTTCTTTTCCTATAAACATTAATTCTCTTTCCACTTCTAAAACAGACATTTATTTGAACGCTATGGACATGCGAACGCTAGCAGCAATGCGTGTAGCTGAACAATCTCTCATTCCTCCCTCTACTATAGAACAAAGAATAACGGACTTACAACACCTTAGAGATTCCAAAGTAGTACGCGCATTAGCGCAACAAGACAACCGATTTTCCATTCGTAATTCACTTATACATTTCAAGGACTTTATCTATGTACCAAAGGACGATACCCTCAGAAACGATATACTCACTAATATCCACAGTCACCCTACGTCCAGACACCCAGGAATACACACTACCATCTGAAAGGTCCAGGAGCGATACTATTGGCCGACGTCCGCTAAAGACGTCAAAAGGTTCATCAAAGGATGCGAAGCCTGTCAAAAGAACAAGGCTATCACCACTCCGCATCATACCCCATTGCAACCAAACGAGATCCCACACCAACCATGGGAACATATCTCGTTGGATCTCATCTCCCCACTTCCAGAATCCAATGGAAGTAACGCCATCCTTGTCATAGTCGATCGTTTCTCAAAAATGATTAGACTCTTCGGTGTTCGAGATACCATCAATAGCAAAGGAATTGTGGTGATACTCCGCGATGAAATCTTCAAACTCCACAGACTCCCGACCAAGGTCATCTCAGACCGAGGTCCCCAATTTGTATCAACCTTCATGACCGAACTACAGAAACTTCTCGGCATCATGCCCAATCCCTCCACGGCCTTTCACCCTCAGACGGATGGTCAAACTGAACACTACAATGCTTGGGTCGAACAATACCTACACATCTATATCAACCACTGTCAAAGCGATTGGAAGGAATGGCTTCCAATGGCTGAGTTTGCGCACAATCACAATCCTCACTCAACGACTAACCAAACTCCGTTCATGCTCAACTACGGACATGAACCACGAGTCAACAAGGATCGCCGTACGTCCATCAGAAGCGAGTCCGCTACCGACTTCACCAAGCAGATGACGACCTTACACGCACAAGCCGCTGAAGCCCTCAAACTGGCCAATGAGGATATGAAGAAGTTCTACGACCGATCTACGTGCCTAGTAGAGGACTACAAAGCTGGGGATCTTGTATGGCTCGAAGCTACTCACATCCGCACCAACCACCCTATGAAAAAGTTGGACCAGAAAAGATACGGTCCCTTCAAAATCATCACCAAGGTTGGCATCGCTTCCTACAAGCTCGATCTCCCGCATAAATGGAAGACTATTCACCCCGTCTTTCACGAGTCCATTCTACATCCCTATACTCCGCCCATGTCAGGCCCTATTCCCCCTCCTCCTCCTCCCGACCTTGTCGATGACGTTCCTGAACAAGAAGTCGAAGCAATCGTGGACTCCCGCCAAAAAGGAGAGCGCTTCGAATACCTAGTTCACTGGAAAGGTTTCCCCGTCGAAGAAGATGGATGGCTGTCTACCGCTGACTTACGCCACGCTCAGGGCGCAGTCACCAAGTTCCACCGAACACATCCCACAGCGGCACGACCTACTACCCGTGTCCGCCTTCATCCTCTCGCACTACCCCCATCACCTAAAGCCAAGGAATTACCTTTAGATACGTCTCCAACCTCATCCGTGTTCTCTGATCCAGGGTTTCTTGAATATCACAAGCGTTTCAAGTGCTTTGACGATTCTATGTTTGATCTTCCCCCCGATCTACCCAAACCGGATATGGTTCCTCACTCCCAGATTCATTGGTCTTTCTGCAAGGACCCTTACTGTCGTTACCATGCCGATTCATGAGGACATGAACCCTTAAAGAGGGGGTAATGTCATGATCTTTTTCGCTTACTCATACTTACACTCTCACGTGACTTCTTACTCATCCATATCACGTGCAGATACTGTTCTACGACGTTCCACAGTTGTTCCACGGACTATTACCATAGTAGGAGATCTTACCTGCCCTATACCTAGTGCATGGACCACGTACTCATGTATATAAGGTGGACGCTCATCGTAGGAGCTCCTTACTTTTGGTTTATTCATTGTCTTTGCGAGTAACCTTAGGGCAACCTAGGACCTTTCATCGAGTCCTGATAATTGGCTGATCAAGTGGAGACCTCAGAGCTGAACAGGACTGGCAATGGCGTTCTGTCGCAATGCCATCCAATTGTGAGTATGGCTTGGAATGTATTATATGACCCGGGCAAGGAAACCACGCCGCTTCCCCAGACAGCCTGGTCGATTCTCTGCTTTTGGATGCTGATCAGCTCTATAAACTATTCAAGGAAAGGGGAAAACTGACTGGTCTGGAGGAGGCGCTCCGTCTTACACGCCGCACATTGGAGCTTTGCCTGCGCGGGCACCTCGAGCGAGATGGTCCAATGCATCAGATTGCATTTTACCTCTGAGCGTTTCAACCAACTCGCTGAGCTATCTGACGTGGAAGAAGCAATCGCCCTCCAGCGGGGCGTGTTGGAACTTCGCCCCCCACAGGCATAATGAGAGAGCGGTTTCACTTCGCAACCTTACAAGTTACCTCTCTGTCCGTTTCACTTACCTTGGAGACCTGGCGAATCTCGACGAGGCGGTTTTGCTAGGACGTGACGCGTTGGATACGTTTCCAACGGCTCGGAGCACTACCAGACTTGGAAGAGGCAATTTCCCTCAGGCGCATTGCGTTGGCACTTCCCTCATGTGGTCGAGATACAAAACTGAACAACCTTTCTGTCAACCTCCGCGACCGTTTCAAGCTTCTTGGAAAACTTGCCGATTTTGAAGATGCCATTTCCCTCCAACGTGCTGCATTGGTGCTTCGTCCACAGGGACATCTGCATCGAGCCTTTTCGCTAGGTTTAATTGCAGAATATCTCCACCTTCGCTTCAAACGACTAGGAAAATTGACAGATTCACAAGAGGCACTTACCCTCCAATGTGTTGCGTTAGAACTTCGCCCCGAGAAGCATTGTTCTCGGGCAACATCCCTCAGCAATATTGCAAGTTGCCTTTATACCCATTTTGAAAACAATGGTGCGCTATCCGACCTCGACGAGGCTGTTTCCATGGAAAGAAGCGCCCTGGAACTCTGCCCGAAGGGACATCCCAGTCGAGCCGACTCGTTGGGCAACCTTGCACGGTACTTGCACGCACGATTCAGGCATCCCACTATAAAAAACATAAAAGACCTCGATGAGACGTTTCATCTGTACTCTCAGCTCTCGGACGTTTCTCAGACGGCATTCCTTGGGGATGTCCAATGTGCCAACCAGTGGATACAGGTCACAGAAGAACTCAAACATACGTCCACCATTCGGGCCTATCAAACGTTCATGCACCTCAGTGGTCGCTATCTCGCTACCCTCCCATCTCTACCGCAACATCTCGCACCCCTGAAGCAACTTACAAAATCCACTGCAGTGGACGCATTTTCAGCTGGTCTTCGCTATGCAAGCCCTTCCATTGTTATTGAACTTCTCGAACATGGTCGGGGGATATTCTAGAGACAGTTGGTCTGTCTCCGATCTCCCCTTGATGATGTAAGGGCATAAGGGGAAGAGGGGAAGGCATTGGCGGACAAGTTTACCAGAACTGCAGGGCTACTTCGTGGTGTGCTCGATAGGCCATCTATAAATGCCGACTCACATCATAATCAACAGTTGCAAGATGTCATTGTCGACATTCGCAAGTTACCCGGCCTCTCCCATTTCCTTCAGCCACCGACTTTTCCGGACCTCCAGGTCGCGGCCGCCGGTAGACCAGTGATTATCGTCAATTGTAGCCAGTACGGCTGCGACGCCGTCGTTCTTCTAGTAGACAAAGACCCCATCCACATCCCTCTCCAGATTACCTTAGTTCGTGTCGGCAAATTATCCTCGGACATCCGTCCTCTCATCTGGCTTGCAAAATTCCAAGAAGTTCTGATAAGTCGATTTGTACCTTACCTACGAAAAATCTGGGACGATGTCGTTTATCCGATCCTCAACGTTCTCCACAAACACTACCGCCCTGGTTCGCGCGTCTGGTGGTGCCCCACTGGAGAATTTTCCCTCATCCCTCTGCATGCAGCAGGGTCATACAGAAAGGGTGATTTCCATGTCTCGGATCATTACATATCCATATCATCCTACACACCTACCCTTACCGCTCTCATTCGCGCTCGACAGAGGATGTCGGCCTATCCATCCGTCGAACGTCATCGTTTCCTTACCGCCGGACAGGCGCAAACTCCAGGGCAGAGGAAATTAGTCACCGTGAATACTGAGCTGACCAGCAGAGAAAAGCGGGTTGTACGTAGCGCAAAGGTTACGCGTGTTCAAGACGAGGACGCACAGATCAAAAGGGTTGGCGAGGAGCTGAGCAAGACACACATGGCGCACTTTGCATGCCACGGAATTGCAAACGAGAAGCATCCTTTCGAGTCCGGATTCGGTTTGGGCGATGGGTTGCTCAAGATTGAGCAGATCATTCAATATGACTTGGAGAATGCGCAGTTCGCGTATCTGTCTGCGTGTCATACGACCGTCGGAGACCAGGACAGTCCAGACGAGGCGATTCACCTTGCTGCGGCGATGCGGCTTGCAGGGTTCGGGTCTGTTATTGGGACGATGTGGGCGGTGGACGATTCACTGACAGATGCGATTGCATCCAAATTTTATGATTACATGCAGGATGAGCATGGGCATTTGGACTCGAGTCAAGGAGCTGTGGCGTTACATCGGACGATAAGGAGTCTTTTCGTACGTGAGAGCAAGGTGCCATTTGATCAGCGGATCGTGTATGTTCATATCGGTCCCTGAACATTGCTCGTCACATCCTTAGTTCAGTAGCAAGACGGTCTTATAATCAACTTGCATTATGAACAATACAAAGGCACGTCTATCGGAAGAGAATTTTAAGTGGGCAAGGATACGGAAGACTGGCAAATCGATGTGACAACTCAAGTTATGTTGAAGCTACAATTACACTGGTCAGATTCGTGTACAAAATACAATGTAGGACGTGGAGTTATCGCTGTGCTTACCTTGTACTGTAAGTCGGCGGACGTGAACTAGACATTTTCGCTGTAAAGTCAAGTCGTGCACGAATGCACGAAAAAATTTAAAATGTTCTGTCTTTTGAACGCTCCATCTCTGTATGGCAAAAAAAATTCGTTGCACAAACAAAAATAACTCATGATTATAGTGCAGAAGCCTTTCTATCAGATCGGCATGTGTCAACACCATATGACCACAGCAATGTCGCTTCAATTGCAACTCGTCCAGAGCGTCTCTGTCATTCCATATAAGCGAAACCTACTAGTGGTAGTGTCGTTCGCCAGCAATTCCAGGTGTGCGTTCCATTGACCTTTTCATTAAATTGTAGCGTCGAAAGAGACCCATTGCTCACCATGATGGTTTATAAGAACAGTAACCAGCACATACTACTTCACGTGACAGTGAAACGAAGTCGCGTGAGGGCCGGTACTGAGTCTTGTCCCCTCTGCCGGAACGTGAACAAGTTTGAGCTTAACTTACTTAGTACACTTTGAATATGAAACTTTATGGAGAGGTTTCTTAATCTCTACAATTTGCCTGAGGCTCCACTGCCACTATCACAATGTAGTACACTGTGATCGAAATTCAAAATTCATCATTGCCACTCACCATCTGCAAAACCCATGCGTCGCACCGCAGCCAGGCTTGTTCGATTAGGATGAGTTACCATTACAATAACTAAGTAATAAAATGATCAGATTCCCATTATGTAGTGACATAAGACGTTTACTCCGAGTACTTTTACTTTTCCGTTACTAGTTAGGTAAGTACTACCGCTTGCGCTCTAAGGCTCTGTCGCATACCATCGTTTATCTCTTCCTAATGTCGAAGGAAACGTATTTAGAACTCATCAAAGTCATTACCAGAGATGTTCACCGTCATGAACATGCGTCTTCTTGGCCATCTTCCGTCGCGCAATTCGTGCAGCCACTTCAGAACGCGATGAAGCTACCTCGATGGTTGAAATCAG
>JBBPMJ010000999.1:0-11037 GCA_038090255.1 Austroboletus niveus | reverse complement strand
TAGCTGCCTGTTATCACGTATATTCTCCAGCTAGATCTGCGCAATTATACGCAGTGTTTAGTCTCCTTCCTGCCTGAGTCTGGAGTCTCAGCAGAGAACCCCTTTGGAATTCTATAGGACGTTGTGTCGCCTTTGAGGACACACTGAGACTGGACGTTGTGCAAGCGTAACAGTGTCCATGGGGGAACTGACCTGCCTTTCAGCTCTGTCATCATCAATTGAGCAACACCGGATCAGGAGTGAACCGAGTGCCAAGGAACAAGAACATATTCAACTGTGCATCGGGCATTCGCACATGCATTGAGTTGAACAATGACGTGGCAGATGTGGGTCCAACTTGCACTGGATATCTATGAAAAGTGTCAAATTGATCCTGATCAAGGAGGGAAACCAGAGCTCTGTACAGCTTGTCAAATCATAGGAAGCAATGAGGCATGAGGTATTCAAAGATTCAAGACGTGGTTAGTGGCGAGTTCCATGCACCCAAGCCTGGCTATGACCAGGATGCACAATCTAAGCGCATGTAATCGAGGGCTGGTCATGAAGTTGCTGTGCAAGATGGATGCCTGCTGAGATGAAGCTGTGTAAACCTCAAGTTTGATCTAACAGAAGAAATCATTGAGGTAGCAGACACTTGACACAGGGACATACCTTTTTCCCTGTCAAAATACTCCTTTTCTCATCCTTATATTTCTTCTTCTCCTTTTCTGTGCCTCTTCCTGTTGGGGTCCTTCTCCTTGTGTTTCGACTCACATCATTTTCGATTACAACTGTGTGAACAAGTTTGTGAATGGTGCTGGGAGCCACTCAGATCATATGAGTGGGTACATGACCTTGACCTTGACTTGTGATGGTGGTGCTTTGCTGGATGCTCAGAATTGGTCGAATAAGAATAAGACTCTGACAAAGTACTGGCACTGTGATGGCTTCTTGGAATCTACGCAGTTGGCCAACATCATGCAAGGTATCTTTTGAGGTCAGTGATAGCAAAACAATTTGACAGAACATACCACACTGTGACTTATATCCTGAGTTGACATGACCAAAGCCTCATATTTGTGGGTATAATCGTCATCCTGTTCCTGAAAGAGACATGTCTCAGTAATACCAGATGTCTGACACACAAGCAACTCATTCTATCTTTCCTTTGGTCATTGTTCCTGTGAGTGTGGTGAGGATTGTGTGATCCCGAATACTGGCAGTTACTGCCCCTTCAATCCCAGTCTTTGCAATGTCGAGCAAGAACAGCTGTCTTTCCTGCCTTGTGCTGATCACCCAGAAAAGCAAGTAATTTAAAATGTGGAACAACCAGGAGAGTGGCTTACAGGCAAGTTTGTCTGATCTTGACCCCTGCATCTGTGTTCAGAAGCACCAGGCAGTTGGAGGGATTATCTCTCAGACCAACTTTCATTGTAGTCAGAGACTATGGAAACCTTGAAACTCATTTGCAAATCTCTCATTGGCACTGTCAAATGCAATCATCTTTGACATCATGTGACCCCCGATCAATGATGGCCTGTATGAGCTTGTCGACGCTACTCAAAGCCTGTTAGGATTTATGTATTTAGTCCTGGAAAAGCTCGACTATAACACAAGACCATTGCCCTGCAGTCTGGTCAAGTCAAGGGATCTTTGCATTGTGTCCAACACTGCATTATGTATCTCAACTTCAAGAAGTTCAGTGTGCCCTCTTCCACCTCTACCCCACTCTGCTAGATCTCAAGTTGAAACAGTCTTGATTCTCATAAACTGCAGCCCATGATCGAGACCATTCATGCGACTCCACTTTCCATGCCTATATTAGCAATAGTGCTCCTATGAGCTTTATTGACCTTCAGCAGGGAGAGGTCACCTGCACTGTGTCCTTGCTGTATCCTATAATGTATTAGCCCCCCAATTACTCATCAACAGTGCACAAGTGAATCTGCTGTCAATTGAGAATATCTACTTTCTGTGTGGTTGACCCACAATGGTGGATGATTTGAATGATACATTCTTGCAATATGTTTCATCTTGAGCACATGTAAAAGTACATAGTAGATGAGCCTTCCTCTGACAGTACAGTCACATGTTCCTGGATAATTGATATATTGATTTGGTTCATGGTATACTAGTAGTCTCACTATATAAATCTATATAAATGGGTCCTTCAAAGGTCTCTCGCATTCCAGTGTCATGATATCATAAAAGTAATGTCATTTCAGGTTACACCCCATACTCATAAGTGCTGAAAAGTAGACATCATAGCATAATCAATGGTGCATCCATTGGTAATTTGTGACTAGAAAAGCAAACAAGCATATTGAAGTAAGAAAAAATAGAAGTATGAGTGGAAGAGACCAAGATAGCTGACAAATGGCTGAAGGATTATCATTGGTGGAGAAGCCTCTGCCACCTCTCTATGAGGCCGAGATACTTTGAAGTATCAAGGCCTGTTGAAATTCCACACTGCTGGGAGAATTCTGTATGCAGAAATGGTTTAATACAAATATTTTTCACATGAACAATATCACTCACCTTGAAGCCATTTCTTGACTTCTTTTCTTGTCTTTGATTGCTTCTCTACTTCTTTGGATGCAATCTGTTTTGAGGCACAACTAGTAAGGAGTGGACTATCTGATAGTTAGACACATAGGTACATGAGTTTAAGAGTAAGGAAACTCCCCTCAGACTTCTGATGGAGAAGACTAAGATGTGAAGCATATTCAACACAAGTTTATAAGGAGCACATTATGTAAGATATCAACATTGGATCAAGGGTAAAAGAAGGTGGCAATTTCTAGCTACAGAAGATGGCAAACATAGGGAAGGAAGGTGGTGTACTGGTGCTAAAGTAGTCCATAACAACACACCCACTCAATGGTGAATTATTGGGAATGCAGAGTATTCCAATGATGCAGGGACAAGAAGGACAAGTGCTTAGGTGGGAGACTCATCAAGCAATAGAGCAGTAATGCAAACAGAGATAGTAGAGTGAGAAAAGAGGAATATTCCTGAGCTCTGAAGATGTGGGTGCAGAAGAACTAAGTTTGTTATTTCTCCTGGATCTATCCCAGGATTTATATAGCTACACAAGTAATTGTACATGTTGTGGAGCTCTTTAGATAAAGATATTCTATGGAAACATCTAGAAATCCATAGAAGCCTCAAGTGTTCTGTGACATGCTGGATCAAACAATGGGCCCAAACAACCATAACAGAGTGAAAACTCTCAGGACTCTTATCTATGACATGTTTTATGAGTAATATGGAAAGTGTAATCAATGGATTGGCCTAGACACTGTGTGACAGTGTCTATTACCATCTTAGATACATACATGGTTATAGATATAAATGAACACCATGGTCTTATTACACATTCTTACTACACAAGTGTAGTTCATGTCATAGACTTATCCTAATGAATTAGGATTAGATCTTCAACAGAATGTCTTAAAAGGGGGTATCTAAATCAAGTGAAAAATGAATGTGTTTCTCTCTGGCGAGTCCTTTTGTCAGAATGTCCACAGCTTGGTCATTAGTAGATAGATATGACACTGTGACCTCTCCCAACTTGATCTTTTTATGAATGAAGTGATGTCAGATGGCAATATGTTTTGTGTGGTCATGGAACATACATAGTGTTCTTTGCCAAGGAAATTGTGGATTGATTGTCAATGAGGAGGGAAGTTGGGTCAGCATGTGCCATGGGATCTACTTCTCTGAGACGCATGCAGATCCAAATACATAGCTTCCTTGGTGGCTGCAGAAGCAGCCATGTATTCAGCTTCCATGCTTGAGAAGGCAATGGATGTCTGTTTCTTGGATGACCAACTTACTGCACCACTGCAGAGCATAAATGTGAATCCAGTAATGGACTGGTGATCATTTGTGTTAGCAGCCCAATCTGTGTCAACATAGCTGGTCAGAGTTCCTTGTGCCTCTCTGAAGTAGTGAAGATATGAGTCCGCAGTTCCACAAAGGTAACAGTAGATCTGTTTGAGTGCTATCCAATGGGTTTCACCAGGCACTACCACATGCCTGCTGAGTGCACCCACTGCAAATGCAATGTCAGGGCATGTTGCTAGCATTGCATACATTAGTGCATCCAGGGCACTTTGATAATCTGTGGCATCTGTTAAATTCGGTCCCACAGAGGTCCGGGTATGAATCTCCGGAATGCCAGAGGTGTATGGTTCGGAAAGCGACTTAGGCTTCACCTTATGTGGTGCACCCTTGTTCGAGTCCACTGTCACTAATTTACGAGAGGGACAGAAGCCGGAGGGTCAGAGGGTCAGAGGCGAGTCGTCTAGACTCAGGCGAGAGAACACCGATACGAGATCAATGGCGGAGGAGTAAAGTGGGTGATTAAATCGATATTCGAACTGAGGTCTAAGCTAAGGGTACATGGGTTTATATACGGAGGTCAGAGTTCCGAAGAAGGAAAGGCTAGGGTCATGCAGAGAATACAAAGGAACTGCTACTGTGCCGGCAAGTCGCACAGCCGGGGCTGTGCTTCCTTGTCCGAGCACAACAGTATAGAATGGAGGCTAACTAAATAGCGAACAAGGAAGTATAAGAAGGTAACATAAGTATAACGTACAGGGAAAGAGCATAGGATCGGATGTGGAGGAACGGATGAGAGACCGGGATGACTTAGCGATGGAATGCTTCAACTCCGGAGTTAGATCACCGGAGGCGGCCGTACAGCCTCGGAGATGGCCGGAGGGGACTTGGTCAAAATCTGGGATATGACAGTATCCCCCTCTTAGGCCTGAACCCCTGAAGGCCGTGGGAACCATCTGTGGAGTTGTGACAATGTGAATTGACCGGGGTGGTCAAAGCGGAGTGGTGGAGGGCTAAGCGAGGTGGGATCGGGGTTCAGATTGGATATATAAGGTGGGGAACTTGGCGTCATTTCTTTTCTTCAAACCACTATCATGTCTTCGACCACTATGACAATTCCTGCAACCTCTTACCCCAACATTGCCTCCTGGTCCAACGACCAGCTTCAAGAGAACAACAACAACGACAAGGCCTTGGCCTTGGCAAAACACCAGGAGCGCCACCAGCGGGCAACTGAGAAAAAGAGGAAGCGAGAGGAGGAGGAGCGGAAGAAGAAGGAGGCGGAGGAGAAAGCGAGGTGCGAAGCAGAGGAGGCTGAGCGCCTGAGGAAGGAGGAAGAGGAAGCCAAGAGGAGGGCCGAGGAGGTTGCAGCACAGCAATGCTCCAAGGCACCAGAGGTAAGTGGCTATTGCCAACACTGGAGGTTCGTTGACATGGAGCAGGGGCAGGCACCAACCCGACCCAAACCCTGTCCAAAAGGCAAGGGGAAGGCAAGGGCAGCGGACAAGAAAGTTGAGCAGCCGGAGGACGCATGCAAGAGGTGCATCCAGCTGAACAATCAGTGCACGCCGGTGCCGGGGAAGAAGGCGACGTCCTGTGTGGCATGTGCCGCAATCAAGATGCGTTGTGAACACCCGGGGCCGACTTCAACCGGAGATGACGAAGACAACGATGACGATGAGGAGGTGGTGGAGATGGTGGCACCGAAGAGGAAGAGGGAGTATGTGGGGGTGCCACCGAGGAAGAAGATGAGGATGGATACGGAGGTGAGCCCGGTCGCCGGCCCTTCGGAGCAACGAGACTCCATCCTGGAGCTTGCGTCGGCGACCCGGCAGCAGTCCCGGAGGCTTGCCGACCAGAATGCGGCCCTCCGCGACATCAAGGAGGCGACCGCCCTCTTGGTTGCAAGCCAGCAGGAGCTGGTCGCTACTCAGCTGGAGCAATGGGAATGGGAGGACCAGGAGCAGGATGCGAGTGGGTCGGAGGTGGGGATGCCAGAGCCAGAGGAGCTGAGGTCGCTGGTGGAAGAAGCGGTGGAGGCGGCTGGGAAGGGTAAGGAGAAAGAGAAGGAAAAAGAGAAGGAAACGGAGATGGAGGAAACCAGTGCGGAAGCCGACATAGATGGAGAAGGAGAGAAGGACATGGAGATGGGGGGGCAGTAGGCCATCATCGTCCTTCTTGTACAATAGCATATTTTTGTCTGTTTTTTTTTTTTTTTTTGTAAATGTAAGTTTAAAGAAACGAAGATCGGAGTGAGTATAATGAAAAAATCAGAGTATTGTCAGAAAAGTCTATGAGTTTAAAGAAATCTAAGTAAAGAGAACGGATCAAGGAATATGAGGACCGGACTTATCTGGATACCGGGAATGGAAGTCGGAGACGAGTTCCGACGCATGGTCGAGTTCTGTCGCTAACAACCAGGATGTTTCTTCATTGGTACCTTCATAGCTGGACCACCGGACTAAATACAGGATTTTGCAATTCTTTCGTCTGTGGTCCATTTTGGAGTCGAGGATCTCAGCGATCTCATACTCAGGTTCGCCATCAACTTCTACCGGAGGTGGCGGAGGTTGAACGCGATTTGGAATGGTGTTTGGAAACGCAGGTTCTAGTTGTGAGACGTGAAAGACCAGATGTACGGCCTTCATAGAGTCGGGTAGTCATAGGGTGAAAGAGAGGGAACAGGCTTGGGTGATGATGGGATATGGACCTAGATTCTTCTCGGAGAGCTTTTTAGATGGTCGAGTAGAATTGAAGTACTTAGCCTTAACGAAAACCTGATCTCCGACTTTGAAGTCCGGAGGAGGAGTCCGCTTGGCGTCAGCCGATCCTTGGTATCACTGTTGGGCTGCGGCTATCTCTTTGTGTAGGAATTCATGGAGAGAATCAAGATCTACCGAATATTCTCTGGCGCGAGCAGATGTCAAATCACGTTCAGGGTGGACGGAGATGTTTGGATGATAACCCTTGTTGGCGAAGAAGGGAGAGACACCAGTGGAAGCATTCGGAGCATTGTTATAGGCGAACTCCACGAGGGGCAGGAGTTCAGACCAGTTGTCTTGTTGGTAGTTGCAGTAGATCCGAAGGTATTGTTCCAATGTCTGGTTCATTCACTCGGTCTGTCCGTCACCTTCTGAATGATATCCGGAAGTGAAGTGGAGCTTGATGTCAAGTGCTTTGCCTAGAGATTGGAAGAAGTGGGAAACGAATTCGGAGCCTCGATCGGAGGTGATGTGAGAGGGTACTCCATGCTTGGAGAAGACATGGAGGAGGAAGAGCTTGGCCAACTTCAGAGATGTTATCTTGTCATCAGTCGGAATGAAGATACATTGTTTGGATAGACGGTCAACTAAAACTAGGATGGCTGTATGTCCGGAGGAGGTTGGGAGTTGCTCAATGAAATCCATGGAGATTGAATTCCACGGTTTCTCGGGGATCGGGAGCTGTTTGAGAAGACCATAGGGCTTGTGACGAGGAACCTTTGTGCACGCACAGGCTGTACAAGAAGTGACGTACTCCTTGACAAATGTTCGGATGCCTGGCCAAGTGTATTCGCGACGGATTAGTTCCAAGGTGCGATTTTGCCCAAAATGGCCGGAGATGGGGTGGTTGTGCTTAAACCGGAGGTCGTGAAGCCGGAGGTCATCGATGTCAGGGACATATATATGACCATCAAGATGGAGGAAGCCATCAGCGTCCATGGTCCAGCGGGAAGGGGTAGAATCGGATGAATGATCCGAAGGGAAGAGATGGATAGCAGCTAGCGGGTCCGAAGGAAGACCGGTAAGGATGTTGCTGTGGAGCTTTTCGAGGTCAAAGAGGGTGCTAGCCCGGAGGACTGGGTAGGCAAGGTAGGTAGCTCGTAGGGATGCAGCGAGTTGCTCTTGGGTAAATACCGGTCGGAAGTTGTGTGGGTTTACGCGAGCGTAGTCCTTATCCCCCTCTTTGGGATAGACATCCCAGCGTCTAGTGAGGGCATCAGGCTTCTCGCCAAGGCGGCCAGGGCGGAACCGGACCACCATGTTGAACTGTGACAGATATTCGGACCAACGGACTTGCTGCCAGGTGAGGAGTTTAGTTGTGGCGAAATACTCAAGATTCTTGTGGTTGGTGACCACATCAACGGGGGTACCAGAACCTTCAAGGTAATGACGCCAGGATCGGAACGCTTCATGAATCGCCAAAAGCTCCTTATCATGGGTATCGTAATTCAACTCCGGGGACGTCATTGTGCGGGAGTAATAGGCTACCGGCCGTACCTTGTCGTCCGGACATTTGATGGAAAAAATGCTGGCGATGGCGTAGTCAGAGGCATCAGTCTCGACAATGATAGGAGCATCCGGAGTCCAGTGAGTAAGGATAGGAGTGGAGGTAAAAGCGGTTTTCAGAGTGTTGAAGGCAGAGTGACAGGCGTCGGTGAATTGCCAAGGTACTCCTTTGCGGGTAAGGCGAGTAAGGGGAACAACGATATTGGAGTAGTTGTGAATGAAACGTCTGTAGAAGTTGGCGAAACCCAAGAATGATTGAACGTCCTTGACTTTCCGAGGCTCAGGCCAGTCGAGAATCGACTGAACCTTGTCCGGAGCCATCGTAAGTCCAGATGGGGACATCTGGTAACCAAGGTACTCAGTGGAGTCCGTATGAAACTCACATTTCTCGGGTTTTGCATAGAGGCCATGCTTCCGGAGACGGCAGAGAACTTCCTTGACATGCTCTTTGTGAGAGGACATGTCTTCAGAGAAAATGAGGATATCGTCGAGGTAGACGATCACACAGACGTCAAGCAGATCCGCGAAGACGGTATTAACAAACCATTGGAATGCCGCTGGGGCATTCGTAAGACCGAATGGCATAACTAACCATTCATATGAGCCATATCAGGTACAGAAGGCTGTTTTCCATTCATCACCCTCGGTGATGTGGACCAGGTGGTACGCATGCCGGAGATCAATCTTGGAGTAGATTTTAGTGTGGCTCGGGGCATTGAGAAGGTCGGAAATGCGGGGGAGTGGATAGTGGTCTTTCTTTGTAATCTTGTTCAGGCCTCTGAAGTCAACACAAAGACGGAGGGAACCATCCTTCTTGTGGATGAAGAGGACCGGAGCTGCGTGAGCGGAGGAAGAAGGTCGGATGAAACTGATGGAGAGGTGTTCGTCAAGGAAGGCACAGAGGGACTCTAACTCGGACTGGGAGAGGGAGTAGGTGGTACCGAGGAGGGGCGAGGTACCTTCTTCCAAATCGATCTTCAAATCATGTTCTCGGTGAGGGGCAAGAGTGTCAGCTTGCTGCTTACTGAACACGTCGGAGAAGTTGTGATAGTCCGGAGGAACTCTGGAGAGATTGATTTCTTCAGGAGGCTGGATCGCTGAGGCTCGGAGATCACCTTTTCGAGGACGAAGCTGCAGGCTAAATTGAACAGAACCTTGTAGGCGACAAGCCAACGCGAACGCCGGAGTGTTGATGAGCGCAATTGGCGGTGCCTTGCGGTCAGAGAATCTCGGTGTATCGGAGGTGGGAGGGACAACTGGAGGTGGTGAAACCTTAGGCGTCGAGGGTGAGCTCGGGGGTGCCAGACTGGACTGTTGAGTAGAACAGAAAGAGATACTGCTTGTAACCCAGTCAATCAACAGATTGAAGTGGGTAAGCCAGTTGTGTCCTAGAACTAAGGAACAGGAGCCATCTAGTGGAGTGACATAGAATGTCGTCGGAGTGATATCACTGGAGGGAAAGAGAACGGAGAGTTCGAGAGCCTGAGTAATTGTCGAGTTTGAGGTGCCATCGAATAGACAGAGGAGAAGAGGTTGAACCGTATAGGTGGACAGGTTATGTTTATTCACAAAAGACGTATCTATAAAACAATCGGAGGATCCAGAGTCTACAAGCGCTGGGAAAGGAAAGATATCATGAGAGACTAAAGAAACGGATGGCATAAGTGATTGAGGGTCAGAAAGAGCGGACGCGTTGAGACGGATCTCCTTGGGTGCACATACGGTGTCAACGCGACCATCCAGCTGTGCGGAGCTTCGGAGGTCGCGCTCTATTTTTTCGCCTCTGTGGAGGCCTCCGGTTTAGCTTCTGGAGTTGGTTTAGCGGCATGTGCTTTGGATGCCCGAGAAGTGGACTTGGAGCAATCCTTCGCGACATGACCACTTTGGCCACAGAACATGCAGAGGTTGTTGTCGAAGCGTCGTTTTCGTTCAGCAGCGGTCAGCTTACTGTCCTTACCGAGCTTCAATGAGAGGTCGGGTTTTGGCGGAGAGGTGCGGGGGAAGTTGGAGGCGGGGGACGTAGTGGCGGACTTGCCCTTATGGTTGTTGGGTTTATTACCGCCGGACTTGTTGTCAGATGAAGGCTTGTTATCAGAGGTTGTTTTCTGGGGGCCGGAAGGCTTCTGTTGGCGACTGACTTTGGACTTGCGCTCCCAATAACACGTGTTGATAGACTGCGCAAGACGTCGGAGGTCGGCAAGGGTGTTGGGCTTGCCAATGCGGGAGACTTTGCCCTTGATCCGGTCCGGAAGACCATTGTAGAAGTGGTGCTGAAGAGCACCGCTATCATAATCCTGGACTTGAGAAGCGAGCCGGTTGAATTCCACCATGTATTTGTTAATATGTTGGGTGGCCTTCATCGTCAGATTGTCTAATTGGTGTTCTGCATCTCCGACTGGGTCGTGTGGGCCAAAATTTTCCTTCAACTCAAGTACGAAGTCCCTATAGCTATCCATCCATACCGGACAGGTGTTGGGATCTCCAATGTCGAGGAGGTCGGGTTCGAACCAGTCGAGGGCCATGCCTTTCAGATACAACTGTATGTATGAGACTTTGGCGCGATCAGTCCGGAAGGCCCTAGGACGGTCCTGAAAGTTGAGTTCACACTGGACCAGGAAAGTCCGGAGTTTCCATGGCTCCATACCATCAAACTGGTCAGGTTCGCGAACCTTGGTGCACTGACTACCGGAGTCTTCAGAGCGACAGATGTTGGACTGGGAGAGCCCGTGAATAGCGTCGGCCAGATTGGCTAGAACATTGGCAGGGTCATTGTTGTCATCACTGCTATCATCGTCCGGGTCATTGCCGGGATTCCTGCCAGGGCCAGGCGGTCCTGGAGGACCATGACCTGGTGGGCCTGGAGGGTCACCGGGGAAATCATCATTGTCCCAGTACCTCAAGTCGGGGTCTGTGTCTTCGGAGCTGTTGTCACTAGAGTCATTTC
>JBBPMJ010000998.1:0-11058 GCA_038090255.1 Austroboletus niveus | reverse complement strand
AGAGGGTAAGAACTCGTGTCCAGACATGCCGAAGCCGTGCATTAGTCGCTAAAGGCAAATTGAACTCCCACGCCTTTCTTAATTGTTATGATGATGGTGTAATTTTTTCTCATATTTTCCCCCTGCACTCTGCGTTTTTCCCTGACACTGATAATAAAAATATCATGCCAAACGACAAAAATACAAGCTCGAGTTGGAAATTTCGACCTAGGCGCAATTTTGCAATTCCTAAGTTTTATTTTGCAAAAGGGGTGGAGTGATAACTCAAATTATGGAAGTGACGTCATTGATCAATGTCTAGGTTTTCAGGAACAAATGATCCGTCTCCGTTGGACAACCTGAAAGAAAATAAATTAATCGTCACTGTGACACTTGCTCACTCGCCGAAGTACTTCTGCGACTATTGCCTCCGAAAAGTGCTGCCTGCTCAGAGGAAATTTCATACTCCTGTCGACTGAGGGACATTTGACGGGCACAGGCCCGGCTCACTGCCGATTGGCATTGCCCCGTGCCTCTTTCTATTACCCACACGGCTCATAGGTGCCACCAACCATATTACATACAAACTTGACTTGAAGTTCCTCTGAGTCCGGATAACTTGGGAATAATATTCAATGAGGATCTCGATACAAAATACATGTCGAGTGTATAAACAGGTGGCCGGCGTGCCACAAGATGAATTTAAATGCAGCATATGCTGGCTAGGTTGTGTTCAGGGTCCCAGTGGCGGAGTACTGCCGGCTCTAATGATTTCGTCCTGAGATAAAGAAAACACTGAGCTGAAGCGCCTTCTGGCATGTGACATGTCGGAGGAAAGAGCGGCCCCGGACGAGTGTCCTCAATTGGCATTATTGATTATACCCGGGCAGCTTTGTCTATTAAACCGCAGACACGACGGGGATTTGAGTAAGTTGGCCAAGTTGGTAAGGTTGGTTGTCAAGCGGTCGAGCCGATCCATCAACTTTGTCAAAAGCAGTGGAATTCGAATACCCCCTGATTTGAAATAGGCACCACTTGCCCTTTGCGTGACAGAACTCTCTTTACAACGGCTTGTCTTGTTGTGGTATCTTCCTTTTTAACCCCTGAACCAGGGCGACCCGAATAGCACTGTATCCTGGAAGCGTGCTGCATGGGCAAAAATCAGAGTAATCAGCTGAGCTGTCTCTCTGGCGGGGAGTCGAACCCTGATCTTCCAGATTTTATTAGAAAGAATGCTATGCAACAAAACTTACCGTACCAAATGATTATGGCCTCCCAGCATGTTCCCCTAAATGCGATTTTGCAATTGCTGGAACAGTGATCACCCAGGATCATCAGGTTCAACTCGCGGACACCATTCTCATGGGACTACCAAATGGCGATACCAAGCTTGTAGTACTCAAACATCTAATAAACCAATCACCAGGTAACTTGAAGGGAACCCTCCAAAATACAATACAACTGACGTTACCTAGTGCCCATTTTCAATGCAAAGGAACGCATGGAATTTCTGGCCACCGTTCTGGCAATAAAAAGTCCGTCTGAACAAGCACCCTACCCCAACTCAGAAAACGACAAAAGGGTGCGATATCGTGGGATCGCCGGGCTAGCGCTGCCACCACATTTACTCACTTGTGACCCCATCAGTTACCGTTAAACGAAGGACCTCAAGAATCAAGACCATCGGATCCGGAGCTGATGACAAGGCTCTCTTCCCGCAGCCCCTACGCGACATGTTTGCGACTTTGTAATCCAAGATAGTACATATCCGACGGGAGGGTGTCACGGTATTTCGGTGAACGATCACCGTTGTGCGATTCTCGACGTGAAGAACGAAGACGTGTGCCTTTCAGTTGCAATTGCGTATCTCCGACTCCCCGGATTACACTATTTAGAATTAACGAGAGAGATCGTGCCAAAGTACACGATGGCCAAATGATTCGGATGGTTCTGGACAATGTAATTTAGCAAACAACCCTCTGAGACGCGCATGGTCCAGACACCATTCTCTGCTCTACAGAAGGCTATTTTGGTTACGGGGGTGTCACCGCTTTCCAGCAGTCCCAATCCGATCGCGGCCTTTCCTTTTCGCAGCTTGAGATAGAGGTAAATAAGCGTAGGGATCGACTTTTCCCTTTTTAACGTCACCACCCGCTTTCTGTACATCGCCATGATCATCCACGAAAACGACCTCGACCAAACGACGTACCTTTGCCTTGAACTCGTGGCCGAGTTTAAGTTCAGAAAGTCGCTTGCTCTTTGATTTCGCAGGTGTCCCGTCAGCCATTTCAATGTCTCCATCCTCATCCTCGTTCTCTCGTCTGCGTTTTTTCGTGTCCTTGTTAAACTTGACGCGTCCGCTTGGCCCCCGCGTAAAGCCGTCCACGGAGATGACACTATCTTTGTATGCGCTCCCTGCGGCCTCTTTGGCAGCCTTGAGAGTGCTGACTTCGATATCCGAATCGGATTCTTCGGCAGGAATGACCAGCTTGCCGCTTTCTTCGTTTGTTTTGAAACGGTTCGCATCCTGACCGGGTTTTCGTCTGCGAGTACTTTTCGCGCCTGCGTGAAATATATGTCAACAGGAACATTGTCTAACTTTCCAGTACGCACTCGTAACTCGCGAGGCGGCACCCTGCAAGAGATCCATCGGTTCGTCGTCGTCCACACGAAGTCGTAAGCCACGATTCCCGCCCTTATGCTTTGAGTTAGCCTGATGCGGTGCTTGCTCTTCGTCATCACTATCGCCAAGTTCGCTCTCACTTCCGTAGAGAACATCTTCAAAAGCGTCGCCCGTCACCATCTTCCCAGAAGGTACCTGAGAAAACTATGAGTTATTAGAAAAAGTCAGATGACAAGACCTACCTCCTCGTCCTCGTCCTCGTCTTCTTCGCGAGCTTTTCTGCGCTTGGCTCTATCCTTCCTTTTCTTTATGTTCACGAGAACTTTGGAGGCCTGCTCTTCGCCCGCGGCTTGATATACGTCGTCCCATCCAAACCGTCGTATCATCCGCTCAAAAATGTGGCGTACTTTTGCCTTGAAATGATTCTTGTGATCGTGTGCCCACGCCAAGAGCGCAGGGACCAAGTTGCTCAGATGTGGCCGGAGAAGGTCGGTAGGCAACGTGTGGATCGCGAGTTTTACATAACCAAGAGTGGACTTGACGATTTCACGATTTGACGAAGACAAGAAAACAAGAAGGGTGGTGAATATTTCGGTCAGCATTTGCGAACTGATTGTGTCTGTACGACCGGGATATTAGCAGGTGTATGTGCGGAATATCATGCTCTAACCTCTGAACTCGAAAACAAGCCGTGAAATTGCAGTCACGGTTGCACTGATCATGTGGGGTGTCGCTCCGGCCAGTCCACCAGCAATCATCGTCAAGTATTCGTTTATGCTTGCGTTCGCTAAACATACACGCGTACATGGTCAAAGTCTTGGAAGAGTTATTTATGCGGAAGCACAAACCTTGAGGAGCAACGTCTTCATCCATACCATCGACCATCTGTCTCAAAACTAAACCCCCTTCACTCATCTTGTGGCCCATACACACAATCAACTCGAAGGCAGCGGATCGAGCTCTTTCGGAAGGTTCCTTTGTACCCAGCACGGCTTCAGGAATCAGAGATGGGATGACATGTAGGGAGGTTGATGGTATATTTGGTATGAGATGGGTGAGTAACATAAAGCGATCTTTTTTAGCGGCAGGCAAAAGACCCGCAGTGAAGGATTCAAGTTTCTCCAAGGTTGCAAGCGTATCAGTTTGTACCTTTCCGCTGTTCAATACCTTGGCGAGAATTTTGTAGCCTCGCTTTTGAACGCCATTGCCTCTGCAGCACAGCACTTCGTTGGTCATGCAGATCTGCATGAAGGACGTCATTTCTCGTGCTTCTAGGAAAGGCAAAAGCAGTATGAGTAGGTCTAGTGTCATGATGATCACATTCGCATGTTGCTGTACATCTGATGCTGCAGTGAGTTTTTCCAGATTCTGCCGGAACAACTCGACGACCTTGTGGTACGCTTTTGAAATTTCCTGGGGGTCCGCGATGCTTGCCCAAACATTGATGGAGTCTCCGACGGAACCCCTACTCTCCCTCTCGATGCTACCGAACACGTTGAAGAATACAGCGAACCAGCTCTCCACCTGCGTTTTCAGGAAAGCCACATTCTGAAGCGCTTCATCGCGGGTTATAGGACTTTTCGCTGCACATATGTTGGTAGAATCTTCTTGGTTGAGTCGGGATACAGCGAGATTAGATTCAACTAAAGCCTTAAGGCCCTTAAGTACCGAGGGTCGAAGTTGAGGTTGCGTATACAAAAGTTGAGACAAAAGTTGAGAGAACGCTGGGGTGAGCGCCTACGGGACATCAGACAAATGTCACAAAGGGTATGGTATTCGAGGACTCGCCATTTCGACGTCAGGAGGGGCATGACAATACCCTGCAAAACCTACCCAAACTTGAGAAATGAGGACATTCCAGACCTTTGCCTCAGACTGTCTTCCCTCGGCTTCAGCTTTATTCTGAAAATTGAACATCCGTTCGCTCAGAGGAACAAAGTAAGAGACGAAATGTCCCAAGGGAGAAGAATGTGGTTGAGCAAGCATTGGTAACAAGAAAGCGCGAGGTTCGTGTCCGGTTTGGCTGTCAAAAGTTGAGCCCGTTGCTGAGGCTGTAGGATGGTCACTAACCGATCCTGAGGCTCGAGGTTAAGAGGGATTGCTTCGAGCACAACAGCAGGTCCCATAACTCTCATCGCCGTCGATATGACACCATCTACAGCCTCTTTGTGTTCAAATCTCTTCTGGATTCGAAGTTCAGCAATTTTCTGTACGAATGGTAAGAGCAATATCTCGGCAACGGTGGTCGATTTGTCATCTTCGACGCGCATATCGAGGTTCGAGAGAAGAGAACATGCGACGCGTAGCAAAGCGGGGATAGCTGAGGCGTAGGCCAAGGAATCCAAAGCTTTCGTGATTTGGGCAATAGCACCTCTAATGGGCGATTTACCATCAGGAACATCCGCTACAGCTGTGCGAGCCATCGACAGCGTGATACACTGGGAGAGTGAATCAAGTGCTTCTGCAACACTCTTCCGGGTCTGTGTATTGTTTATGTCGAAAAAGGACCACATGATTTTCCAAACTTTAAAGAATTCCTGAGACGAGGCATCCGAATCGACAGAGCGATAAGCAAGCATGATGTTCGCTAGGACTCGCAGCCACGATGGAGTAACGGTGTTATCGGACTTTAGCGGTGCGGACGACAGGACGGCACTTAGAACGGCAGAGATCTGCTCCGTACTGGTTTGAGTGCCTGAAGTGACCGAATCCGAAAGTAAGTCGGAGAGAATAGAGTAGGAGGACTGTGATAAGTATGGGTTGCCGAGTCTGGATAGAGTGAGGAGGTTGGTTGTGATCGGTGGAATGACCTTTTCGTGTGCCAGTCAGGGGACAATTCGAGCACCGGAACATATTGCTCACATTGAGTGGTAGATTTGGGAGGATAGGACGCAGCAGTGCAAGAAGACGGATGGCATTGTCGACCGAAAATTCGTTTGCGGCGGATTTTGATTTTGGTATGACGCCGGAGCTGGCTTGATGAAGCGAGTTTTGCATCCACTCTGCGACACGCTCGGCATATGGATGACGCAGAAGTGGGCTCGGTGGATTTGACAGGACATCGCTGACTAGATCGACGGCTCGCTTGCGCACCTTTGGTCGGGGATCGAGAGAGAGCTGCAGGATGGTTGCAAACGATTGGCGCACGGAAGGTGTGTCCAACTGAGACTGATCAAGGGCGCGGAAAACGGAGTTGTACAAAGTGAGCTGGGATCGAAGGGGGGGAGCATGGTCGGAAAGAGAAGGGAAGAGCGGTGCGGTGAGGGAGAGAAGGGTGGAAAGGTTTGACTGGATGACAGGATGGGGAACGAAGGGTGCGACCAAGGCAAGAAGATAGAGGACTGCAGGGAGGATGTCGCCGTCGCCGAGCGCGGAGTCTTTTTTCTGCAATGTGCCGTCAAGGGTGGTTATCAGGGCAGCATAGTAGGCGGTGGGTGTCCGATCTGTGTGTGTCTCTGAGAGGGTGGACTCGAGCGCATGGAGGAGTGTCGCGGGTGTCTTTTGGTGAAGAAGAGAGGAAGACGTGTGCGGTCGAATTTTTGCCAGAGCTGTGTCCATCGCAGCTCACTCACAAGAACTGACATGCATTGACATGAGTAGTACATCCATCACGTGCTCAAGAGACCCTCCGCCTCCCGAACCATCTTCTCGAATCGTCTCGCACTACTACTTGTCCCTCCTAACGCTTCGGCAAACTCCTTTGCTTTCTCCGACACCAACTCGAGCAGATCAGGCTCGCCCTCCAAGCGAGCCCGCATATACGCCACGACGACCGCCGTCGCCCATACCCTTTTGTCCACCCCCAGCTCGTCCGCCTTGGCGAGCACCTCGTCACCAACGAGCCGCACGAGAAGCGGCGACACCGAAAACGACCCGTCGATCCCCATTTCGCGAAACAGGTCGTACACCTCTTGCGAAATCGGCACGCGTGCACTGGGGCGACCTGTCGTGGAACGCGGCGCTCCACCCGGCACTTCCGGGGGCTGCAAAAACACGGGCGAGGGGGCGCGTTCGATTGGGTCATCAAACCGTGGCAGGGGGCTCGGTGAACGCGAGGGCGTCCAGCAGGCGCTGCACGACGAGGACCCGTCGAGAGAACTCATCGTGGAAAAGGTGCCGACGCTTCGGCGGGATGGCGAGTGTTTGCGGCTAGACCTATAACTCTTTCCGCGTCCCCTATCCTCATCATCTGTACTGAACCCGGACCTAACGTTTGCTCCCCGATTAGATACTTTATCGGTCACTGTCTTTGGCGCAGACGTCATAGGGCCGACGAGGAATTCCCAGACGGACGTTACGAGCAACGCCACACCATCAATAAGACTGTCGAGGAAAGTTGGTTCTGCTTCGGTAGCGTGGCTCGGACTGGTGCTGGTCCGCTGTATTCTCGATCGAGCCCACTCCCCATACCCACGTCCTCTACCCGTCACCCACTCCTCACCTTTGCGAACGGCGACAAATGACGTATGCTTGCTGACGAGCTGATACGTCAATCCCAGTCGTACGATGCCAGCTTTTCGAAGATCGTCATCAGAGGCTAAGAGAGCGTCACCTGGAGCTGAGGTGGGAAGGGGTCCGATGCCATCGTCCAACTCCATGATGAGTTTACGTGCGGCCAACAAATGTACCATGGGCACAATCGAGTTTCCGTCGGCATAGCCGAATGCGTTCACTTTCATGACATGTACGGTCACCCTATGTGGCGTGGATACTCCTTCGAGCTTGACTGTCAAGCTGACAGTCTTTGGAATGGCTGTAAAGGATGCAATGGCGAAAACCGTAAACCGGATTCCTGAAAATATCCTTGTCAATTCATGAGGAGCTTGTTGTACCCGTGGCGGTGGTGCGAGCGGCAAGACGCCATCAGGAAGAGGAGTTTGCGAAGAAAAACCAACTTCAGGACTGTCCAACGCATCGTCTCCCCAGTGGATGTCGATTTTCTCTATGTTTTCCGATCGCCCCGCGTTGAGAAGGCGAGAACATTTCCCAATAATGTCTTCTGCACCGAGTGCAAGCATGCATTCTCCCTTACCCTCCCTCGCGAGTCGATAACATTGGTCGGAGGACACATTGGTCCCAATTCCCAAGACAAAAAGACGCAAGGATGCCTCAGGCGGCGAATTCTGAATAGCATTGGAGATAACCGTGAAAGCATCTTCACCCTACAATGAAAACCAATCATTTCTCCAGATAGAGGCGAGTCTTGGAGGCTCAGATACATACATTAACTTCTCCGTCGGTGAGCAAGAAGACGACCGCTGGGCGATCAAGCCCACGCGAGTTGAACGCCTCTTGTAAGGCCTTTGAAATATCTGTTCCAACCATATCGGCATCCATACTCGCTACATGTGACGTCTGCAATAGCAATATCAATAACGAACCCAAAGCATGGGAAAGACATACCGCTTCGGATCTGGAGGCTGGATCGAGCGCGCGACTCGTCAGCCAAAGTTTTGAAGCTAATGTCCCAAAACTGACGATGTTGAATGTCGTTTGACTCGTAGGGAGCAGTGAAAGCAGCATGGTCAGGGTTCGTTTTGCTGTTTCGATCGAGTCATCGTGCATGCTTCCCGATCGATCAATGATGAAGATGTATTCCTGAGAGGCGACTTTGGGAGCAAAGAACTTGGGGACAAGGGTAAGTTGCATCGCCACTGTGGAACCCACCCGGTCCCCATGTTTGTTCGTACCCAGTACCTCCGCGAAGCATCTAGGTTCGTCCAATCCCTCAGCGTCAATAGTGATTACAAAGTCGCTGATCAAGAACTCGGACGATTTCCAGATCGCGGACATACGCCGCTGTGATTTCTCACCGGAGCGCTTCTTGTAGCGTTTGAATAGAACACCCTTGTGTGTAGTGCAACGATAGTCGTGTATGACACCACTTGTTTGAATATCAATTCTGATAAGAACCCGCGTGTGTGGATCGGCAGCGGCTGTGTCCTGCAGTGCTGCAGGCGGGGTCCCATACCGTTCTGCAACATGCACGGGGAGTTGGAGTCGGACATGGTCTCTCAAACCTTCGTCCAAGAGATCCATGACGAACTAAAAGCAACCCGCGCATTATGATGTTGCAAAGCGAAGAAGCGCATATCTATACACACCGTCAAGCAGGCTTTCACCCTCGTCCTGGACGGAATCGATCCAACAGAAATTGTGAATACTGCACAGCAAAAGAATTCATCTACATCAAAACTTTGTCACGTTTCGACAGAACTCACTATCGTCCGTCACCCTCTCCACGAGTGCAGTCGCCTTCCCTTGCTCCGTTGCACGAGCGAACATGAGCGCAGCCTCTTCTTTTTCCTTTACTTCTCCGATGATAACCGACCCATCGTCCATTTCGAGCTGAAATGCACACACAGCCGCGCTGGCTGGGAGTGGAAAAACGTACTTTGCCCTTCCCGTGGGCTCATCGGAGGAATTGTGAAACGTTTGTGTAAGGATAATGCGCGATGATACTGCATTGCACGAGGGATGACCGCAAAGATTGGAAGATAAGAATAAACTCATAGATAAGGACACGGAGCCGACGACGTACCGTCCACTACCCATGCTTCCACCTTCACTTTCTCGAGGGGAAGATATTCAAGCGTCGTCTTCCCTTGCGGTTGATGTGCGATGCCAGCGTGTACTGAAGTCATGCTGGCGTATGTAAAGAGAAAGAGTAGCAGATGCTGTGTGAGTGTCTTCTCGACCTTTATCTTCATCTTTTAGCTGTATCGGCGCCACGTGGTCTATCCCAAAGCAGGAGGCCAAGTCCAACCCATTTGAGGCACGTGGCTCTTCTGCAAGTCGTTTCGAGAATGGGCTCGAGAAAGTGGGCTATCCGCTCGAGAAGCTGAAAGAACCACTGGTACACTTATTCCGAGAGCATTCCAGGCCAGCACTTGCGCAAGAGTACACAATAGCAGATGTAACTGTACTTACATGAAGAGCATGGTGAATCGTTTGTCTCGATGTGAGACTCGCAGGCAGGAAAGGAAGAAGACCCGGGCCGAATGCCAGATGGAGCTCGGGGACGAATCGAGGAAAAATGCTGTGCAGCATAATATAGGGTTAGGGTCAGGCATCCGCTCTCCACAAGTCGACGTCGTATTTGTCTTTGTCCTATTCTCGTCAGTTTTCACAGAGTAGTTACCCATTTCTGAAACACCTCTGTTCGCTAGCAGGATGGACGCTCCTCCATGCCTGACGTGAGTGACCAAAACCGTCATGTGGATGGTGACATAAATCGAGCTCTGTCACGGAAAGCACGACCGAAGTGAGCTTGAAGCCGAAGATGCTCAGCTTCGAGCACACTTTAGAACGTCTTTCGTGAATTGCTAGTATCTAATGTTACGTGACACAGGAAGTGTTGAAAAAGAAGGGAGCGTCCTGCAAATTGAGCCAGCAACAAGAACTGGCATCCGTGCTCATTGTTACCGCTCAAGGACGCTATCATACCCGGATTAGACAGAGCGGTAAGTACATACATACGAATATGTGGTATATTCACCCATCGATGACATCAATCAAGGTACTTCACTCAAGACCGATTCCTCGAATGCAGGGCTGTCTGAGGGATGTCATGGCGATCATTGGCCCTGCACAGCTGCAAACGTTAAAAGAACCTGACCCAAAAATAAAGGACTACATTTGGGTCGTGTATCATCGCGCCCTCATTCTCGTTCTTGCATGCGGTGATTTTCCCGACGTAAACCGGGCCGTCAGGTTCTGACTGCAGTTGTTGCTTCGTCCATGCTTGATCAGCCGTCACCGTTGCAGTCCATTCCTCTCAGTGATGAGCTGCACTCTCCTCCTGGAACCTCCAACACCATGAATCTTGATCCTCATCTTTTGAACGGAGTCAGTCATCATTTTGCTCTTGAAATATCATTGTGCCCACTAGGTGCCTATGTATCGACACCAACCGTCCACCGCTGATACCGCAAAATCTGACACCTCTCCCATGCAAAATCACCCTCGGTTTCATCATCAATGTCCTTTCTGGTCCACAAGGACAGCGGGTCACTGTATGGTGCTTTGACCTATTGGAGGCTGAAATAGGTGTGTGAACCTGTCATTGGTGTGTCCGAATATGTAAAGTAACATTTTAATTCCTGATCCTACTATCACATCACGTAACTTTGGCACTCCCAACAAGTTCGTCACTTTATTAAAACACACAGTTCTACATATATTTTTCATTCTTAAAATGCCTAGATATCATTTACTATATGTACTGATACCCAGTGAACTTGAACAAGTGCAATTGAAGTTGAAATGAGTGAGATACAGTGACTCCATAAACCCTTGCAATAACTAACCCTAATGCAGTGCGCTTCGCGCACTGCAAAAACACGTGGGAATTAAGCTTAGCTTTAGTGTGGGAAAATGTAGTACTAACCCTTGGCTACAATATTGGTCCCTGAGTCATGTGATAAAAATAAGCTGGGGTAAAGATATGCTTATTC
>JBBPMJ010000997.1:0-11060 GCA_038090255.1 Austroboletus niveus | reverse complement strand
CCACAATGATGTGGAAGGCATTCCTTCTGCATGGCCCAGCTTCAGCTGGGCCCATCCTGAACCCCTCATCCTCACTACTATACCCGTTCCCCTGGCCCAATGGATCTCCAACTGTCCCACTTGCCTTCCACTGTCCATACCCCCTGCTGCCCTACCCAATCACCTGACATCCCTTGATGATGACCTTGCCGCTGCCATCACCACCGAGCTCCAAGACTCTAGTCTTGCTATGGCACTTGACATCCACATGGAACCCCACTCTCCCTTCACCCTCATGTACCATCTCTTCTTGATGAACTCTCACATTGCCATCTCCACTGCCACCCCCACTGCCTCTGCCACTCAGGCATTGGCCAACCTTCATATCCGTCACCTCCATCAGAATCTCCAAAATCTTCCCACTACTGGCAATGACCACATCTCTACCCCATCCATGTCTTCAGAACCCCTCACTACCCAAGAAGTCACTGCCCTAGATCATGCCAATAACTGGGCTGGTAATCAAGGAGGCTGATTACTTCCCCCCAACCACTCTTGCTATCACAAAGCATGTTACCAATGCTGCCACCTCGGACATCGCTGCCCCCTATGTCCTTTCTACCAATGCCCTATTTGCCATAGGCAATCCCCAGGCCATCTCCAATGGTCATGTCCTATGTGCCCCCAAACTCCTCGTGCATTCACCTCCTCTTCATCAGACTCATCTACACACCAGTCCCCTCATTCTTTGTGATCGTCCTCCTCACACCATGGTTGCCCCATCCCACCTGGATGATGCCCCAACATTTGGATCCCTTGTTGGGTCCCCACTTCCCCTCTCTTTCCGCTGGCAGCAGATGATTATGAGTTCTTTGTCAGTGCCGAAGCTGACAACAATGAGACTGGGTCCTGTCATGGTGACTATTAAGGTTTTGTCACAGTCTCACCCATACAACGGAGGTAATGTTACAATTTGTTGGGCCCCTCATTTCTTTCTTTACATTAACTCATCATGTATGCCAAAGGACCTTGACCCTCACCGTTTGAGCCCCGCTTGGGTCCTTTTCTTTTACCATTGTCTTTTCATTATCACTTACTTATTTAGCGTGACTCATCTGCAGTTGTATTACCAACCTTTATCTGATGCCATCACATCCACTCCATAGTGACTCAGCTTCTTCACAATTCCATCACTTTCTATCACTGACTCACTTTCTTCCTTTACCTACCCTTAACCATTTGGCTTGGATATATAAACTCTCAATACTCAGGTGTATTCCCCATCTTAGACCTCCTGCAATTTACTTAGTATCTTGGAATTGCCCTCAGTCCCTCAGTCCTCATCCTACTATTGAGTGGATGCTCCCTTCATATCCTCGATCCGTTGCTAGTCCTGCAATGCCCTTAGACCCATTCATCCCTTAGTCCTCAATGGTCCCCAGAATCTCTGCCAAGGAAGACCCTTGAGTGGACCCCCTTCAACCCATTGTTAGTCCTATGACAGCCTTAGCCTCCCTGTCAAGGAACTCCCTTGTCAGGCCCCCTCGTCCTGTCTGCTATATAGAAACAGTAAGCCCTTGAACCTCTGCAGGCCTATGCTTGACTACATCAAGTGTTGTAGAGCTCGGTACAGCTCCACATGCATATGGGTGCATTTGACCTAGTTCCACCCAGAGTACATCTCCTCACTCCTTATTTACTTATATCCTT
This sequence comes from Austroboletus niveus, assembly GCA_038090255.1. Classification (NCBI taxonomy): domain Eukaryota; kingdom Fungi; phylum Basidiomycota; class Agaricomycetes; order Boletales; family Boletaceae; genus Austroboletus; species Austroboletus niveus. The sequence goes on along the minus strand of JBBPMJ010000997.1, from coordinate 9,371 downwards.
CATTTTGCAGCATGGCTGAACCCAGTCATCAATGCCCAAGCTTTCGCCAGTGGACCAAAAATGATCCCTGAGCGGTTGGCCTGGACCAATGTGACCTCAGACCACTCGGCCATGTTGTCTTCGGCTTTGGCCAAAGGTTTTGCTTCATCAAGACTATGTTGCTACTCTTAGATGGCATTTCCGAACTGGGAGAAAAATATCTACTATTGGCTCTTCTTTCATTGGTTCAGGCTCCCATTCCCTCTATCCTTTACTCATTTTTGGACTCGTATGTACCTTTACAGGATTAGTGCCAGGCCTGTTTGATGGGCACCCCTCCCCTTACATACCTTACATCATGGACCCTATTCCCTAACTAGGGGTATGTACACAGTCTCGGACATACATAGCTTATAAGTTTTGTACCCCTGAGGAATGGGACCAGCTTCTGTTTGGCTCACTTTTTGTTGGAAAGAAAAAAAAAAGAAAACTCCCCTCTGTCATGGGAAAATGACCTTCTCCTTCGCCAACCATTCTTAAATGACTCTTTACTTCACTGACTGCTTTGTTTTATTTCTACTTTGCCGACTGTCTCACTGCCCCAATGAACACCTACCTGCACGCTTCTGCTTGGCTGAAACTGCCTTGGCTTCATCTCCATGCCAGCCTCTACCCCTAAACTTGAGTGGCGGCTGTTCAGTCAGCCTCCTTTTCCTTGCAGCACCTCTTCAACCGGCCAGCTTCCACCTTGGACACCTCAGCCCACTCTTGGTGCCCCTCTTTTGAAGTTCGGCCTTCACTCAGTTGACCTCTGGCTTTGCTCTTGCTTCTTGGCTTTTCTTAGAGTCCCTCTTCAGGGTGAGCCTGTTACAAGTCCAGTGAACTTATACAAATACCTCCCCAAGGGCCCACTATGGACAATGTTTCCCTCAGATTATACGCTGGATGATTCTGTAATGATCCTGGTTATCTCTGATGAGGACTTCCCTTTCTAGTCTTTTACTTTCCATTACAGACCCCTCTTCCCTGATCTCACCCTTGTGTCACATGGGCCGTTTGTATTGTCTTATCATTGTTTCATGGTCTCTTCCTCTTTAGTTTACAGAGTTCTGCTCCCTTCCTATTGGCTACTTGAGGATGTATAACTAGTTGCTACTTCCTTTGTACTCCCTAGCTACATAAATCTGTGCAATTATATGCAGTGTTTAGTCTCTCCTGTCTGAGTATCGAGCCTCAGCAGAAAAACCATTATCGGACCTCTATAGGACTTTGTCTTGACTCTTAAAGGAGACACTGGATTGAGGCTGAACGTTGTGCATGTGTAACAAAAGATTTAGCTCTCTAATCCCTCTTGCTATCATGCAAAGGAATCCCCAACAAACTGCCCAACATTTCTTATGGACTAAGAGAAGAGCAGCCCCCCCAGGAGGCTGAAGAAACTTGGGAAGAATGACAAGAATGACAAAGGCTGGAAAGGATATCTAGAACCCTTCACCAGAATCAACCTCACTTCAACACCCCACCACTGCAAAGGACACCTCTTGTCACTGTGAGCAGTACCCCCACCCAGGAACCTCTCCTCCTTTCAGAACAAGAAGAGGATATGTCAGAATTAAAAGCCAGACTGCCAGATGAATTTAGTGGAGAATCTACCAATGCCAAATACTGGATCAGGGCGATGGATGCATACTTTGCTATGAAAGTATGACAACATCAAAAAAATCTATACCTCCTTGAACTGAATGTCCAAGGGAAGAGAAAAGCCTATGCAGAAGTAGCATATGAGAAAATCAACAAAGGAGAAATCCTGTCCAACTAGCTCACATGGAAGGATTTCAAAATCAAGTTTCTTGTCGTCTTTTCTGACAAAGAAACTTCTGCTGATGCTCAAAGAAAGCTTGGAATGATGAAAATGAAAGGAAGAGGACTTGATTCCATCAACCAATACAACACCAATTTCTGTCTTCTAATGGCTAAATCCCAGATCAAAGATAACAAAGCCTTGATCGAAGACTATATGAGAGGATTAGATTCTGCCATCACTGAACAAATCATCAGAATGGAAAAAGAGCCTGAAACAATCAAAGATTGGATCAACAAAGCCTCTGCCTTTGATTGACAACAAGATCAGATTAAGGATATCTGGTCTGGATACAACTACAGAGAAAACTGGAGGTCTGATGCAATGATGTAGATGCAGTCCAGACCAGCCTAGGAAGAAGAATGCTATCATCAGAGGAATGAGCCCAACACATCAGGGAAAATAGATGCTTCATCTGCCACAAAGTAGGGTGTTCTATCAGGAACCATCCCCAAAACAAAGCTCCACCACCCTGTCCCCCTAGAAACTCTGCCAGATTAAGAGAAGTGGTTACTAAAGAAGCCAATGAAATGAAGGAATATATAAAGAAACTTGAAACCTCAAAGAAGGTGGAATGAAAGGAAATGTTACAAGTTCTGAAAGAATGTTTCACTGAAGAAAGTGATGATGAAACAATAGCCAGGGTAGAAATGAAAGACCCCAGCTACACAGATTTTTAAGAAGGGGACATGAAGCAGCTAAGTGCCCCCCCCAGATGACCTCTGTACTAGTATCTAGTGATCAAAAATCAATCCTTGTTCCAATATCACTTGAACACAGCAAAGGTCAACAAGCTGAAACAACTGCACTAATTGACTGTGGAGCCACTGGATTGTTCATAAACCTTGACTTCACTTGCCAAAACAAACTTCCTCTCGAACAAATTCCCAGACCAATCTGAGCTATCAATGCAGATGGAACCTCTAATCAAGCAGGCCTTATAAGATATCGAATCACCATCTCATTTCTTATTGGAAATCATCGAAGAACCCAGAAATTCCACCTACTTCCTGCTAGCAAGGAAAATGTCATCCTTGGGATGAACTGGCTTCAGACACAGAACCCAGAAATAGACTGGATCACGGGAATGGTAATCATCAGAACAGAACGAGTCATCCCTCACAGACTAAACCTTATTGAGGAAGATGAAAGAAGATATCTAATCAGGTACTTATGAAAAGATCCTGATTTAGAAATTCTTCACAACTATCAAACCCGTTATGACACTAAAGAGGAATACATCATGAAAACCACCCTATTCACAGAAATCAAAATAAACAAAGAGAAAGAAAGAAAGGTTCTACCAGAGCACTACCACCAGTTAAAAGATGTGTTTGAGGAAAATCCCCCAAATGTACTTCCCCCATCACGATTCTATGACCACATAATACACTTAAAAGATGGATTCCTCCCATGACGAGCCAAACTCTACCCTCTCTCCCTGCCCGAAAGAAAGGCATGCAGAAAGTTTGTTGACAAAAACTTGGCAAATGGAAGAATAAAACCATCCCAATCCCCCCAAGCAGCTCCTTTTTTCTTTGTGGATAAAAAGAATGGGAAGCTAAGACCTTGCCAAGATTATCAATATCTCAATGAGCACACGATAAAAAATGCCTATCCCTTGCCAAACATCCAGACCATCACTGAACAAATTGGAGAATCATTTATTTTTACCAAATTAGACATCCAATGGGGATATCACAACATCCAGATAGTCCCTGAAGATTGATGGAAAGCAGCATTTATCACCCCATTTGAACTGTTTGAACCAACAGTCATGTTCTTTGGGCTGTGTAACTCCCCAGCTACCTTCCAGGCATTCATGAACGATGTCTTTTCTGACTACATTGCTAAAGGATGGCTCATCATCTATATGGATGATCTTGCTATTCACTCCTCTGAGCCAAGAATACATGAGGAAAGAATGATGAAAGTATTGGAATGGTTGAGGACTTTAGGGTTGAGATGCAAACTCCAGAAATGCACCTTTGACCAAGATTCCATGGACTACTTAGGAATCACCATTCAACCTGGTCTTATTGCTATGGATAAGGGAAAATTAAAGGCAATTGAAGAATGGTCTCCCCCAACCTGTTATGCTCAACATGGTCAAGCATAGGCCTGCAGAGGTTCTAGGGCTTACTGTCACTATATAGCTGACAGGACGAGGGGGCCTGACGAGGGGGTTCCTTGACAGGGAAGCTAAGGCCGGCGTAAGATGAACATCGGATCGAAGGGAGTCCGCTCAAGGGTCTTCCTTGGCAGAGATTCTGAGGACCGTTGAGGATCAAGGGATCAACGGGTCTTGGGGACATTGCAGGACTAGTGATGGATCAAGGGTTCAAGGGAGCGTCCACTCAACAGTAGGATGAGGACTGGGGGACCCGAGAGCAACTCCAAGATACTAGGTAAATTGCAGGAGGTCTAAGATAGCAAATACACCTGAGTATCGAAGGTTTATATACGTGAGCCAAATGGTTAAGGGTAGGCCAAATGGAAGAAGGTGAGTCAGCAATAGAAAGCGATGGAATTGTGAAGAAGCTGAGTCACTATGGAGTGGATGTGATGGCATTGGATAAGTATTGGTGATACAACTGCAGATGAGTCATGCTAAATAAGTGAGCGGTATTGCAAAGGCAATGGTAAAAGAAAGGACCCAAGCGGGGCTCAAACAGTGAGGGTCAAGATCCTTTGGCATACAGGGTAAGTGAGGTAAGGAAAAGAAAGGGGGGCCCAATGAATCGTAACAGTGGCCAGGAATAACCTTGTTTGTACAACATTACATCGCCGGATGCCCAACCTGTCAGGCCTCAAAGGTTAACACCCACCCCACTCGCCCCCTTTACTCCCTCTTTCCTCAAAGGCAACCCTCCCTTTCCAACAAATATCAGTTGATCTCATATCTGGATTACCCCTCCCCCGGGGATTTGACAGTGTTATGGTCATGGTCGACCATGATCTTATGAAGGGGGTAATTCTCTGCCCTTGTACTAAAATGATTGATGCTGCTGGAGTAGCATGCCTCTTTTTGGACTATGTCTTCAAAAGGGTCAGACTTCATGACAAAATCATATCAGACCAAGGCCCACAGTTTGCCTCCGTATTTGCCAGAGAACTAGCCTGCCTACTCCACTATGATATAGCACTATCCTCCACATATCACCCTCAAACCGACGGAGAAACAGAACATGTAAACCAAGAACTGGAAACCTATCTTCATATATTCTGTGCTGACTTCCCTGGGAAATGGACCAACTACCTACCCCTGGCAGAATTTCATCACAACTTGGCTGTACATTCCATCACCAGGAAATCCCCTTTCGAACTATTATTAGGTTACTCCCCCCAGCTTACCCACCTATCAGAAAAACCTTCATTCCCAATTTAGAATCCCGTCTTTTGGCATTGACAGAAGCCCACTCCAAAGCACAAGCTGCACATGAGAGAGCAAGGTTATTCATGGAATGACAGAAAAACACCAAATTCACCCCCTGGAAAGTAGGGGACAAGGTTTGATTAAAAAACACCAATCTAAAGACGAACTACCCCTCCCGAAAACTCGCCCCCAAGAGAAAAGGACCTTTTGAGATTGAACAAGTGCTATCTCCAGTATCCTATTGACTCCACTTACCCCCAACATGGAAAATCCATGACATGTTCCATGCAGCTCTTCTCTCTCCATTTAAGGAAACCCAGGAACCTGGGATTGGATATGTAAACCCCCCATTGGAGCTAATAGATGGAGAAGAAGAATGGGAAATTGACAAGATCATTGCCCATAGGGGAAGAAAGGGGTCCCAACAATTCTGCATCAGGTGGAAAGGATACGGATTGGGAGATGACACTTATTGATAAGAACCTGAAACCAACCTGACAAACTCCCAAGAGATGATAAACACTTATAAAGGGTCAAGAGACCTGGAAATCTAACAGAAATGTCCCATTACTCCTCTGCAAAAAAATACTCCATTGAATCCTCCCATGAATTCCCCAGACTATCCCCATCAGCCCCACCACCCCTCTAGTCCAGAATCTTTGTCCCTGAACTACCCCCAGTTAGGGGACACCAACTCCCCACTGTTTTCCAAAATACCCTCTTGGTATCTGTACTCAAGTGTCCCATCCTCTTCTTTATCTTGGTCAACCACCCCCTCTATGATGAAGCACCCCTCTTTCCCCCCCTTATTTCAACCTTTCAACAAATCTCCCTGGCTGTCAGGCTCAACTTTGACCAAGCTCAATCCAACCCTACCCCAGCCAACTCCATGGACTATGCCATCGAACATTCCCTTGCCGAGGCAAGAATTCAGGTGGCCCAACTCTTGGCCGATGTGGGAGTCTTTTGACTCATTAATACCTTTCCCCAACTCACAATGGCTTCCTATCTCCAACCTATCCTCCAAGCCCTTACCAAAATCCAAGGAAGAGATTACCTTGCCGACTCCTCCTGGGATGAATCTATTGTATCCCCTGCAGTTGCCCCCATCATCGAGTGCTTTAATGGGGCCCACCATGCCAGGAACCCCCATCATGGGATCATATGGACCAATCCTGGGAGGAATTGCCATGGCCGAGAGGAGAGTTAGGGAAACAGCCCTACAAATGGCCGAAAACCTGGCCATGACCTCCCTCCCCCAAACCTCCCCAGTTCATTCCTTACCATCAGATAGGTCAAAGCCTGTTCAAAAGGCTCACGCAAGTCTGAGAGGTTGGGAGAAAGAAAGCTGATCTGAAAAGAAGTGCAACCTTAAAGGGAAGGAAAAGACCAGAGAGAAAACCCTGAGCCCCGACCCCCTTCCTGTTCCTGGACCATCCCGACATCCCAAAAGAAATGGCCAACTCACCTGCTTCCAATGTGGAAGTACCTCTCACCTCTGACCCCATTGTCCCATTTACCAATGCCCCTTCTGTCACATCTACAAACCCAGACACATCCAATGAGACTGCCCCGACAATAGATGTGTCACTTGTCATGGTAAAGGACATACCTCCTCTGAATGTGTCGGACTGGAGGACAACAATGACAATAATGTCATCTACAACAACAGAGACTCCGCTGGAGGAGATTGGATTTGAAGAGGCTCTTCAAGCTTATGAAGGAGGTAATGTTACAAGTCCGGTGGACTTATACAAATACCTCCCCAAGGGCCCACTATGGACAATGTTTTCCTCAGATTATATGCTGGACGATTCCGTAATGATCCTGGTTATCTCTGATGAGGACTTCCCTTTCTAGTCTTTTACTTTCCATTATGGACCCCTCTTCCCTGATCTCACTTTTTCGAGATCTCGTTCCCCGATCTCACCCTTGTGTCACATGGGCCATCTGTATTGTCTTACCATTGTTTCGTGGTCTCTTCCTCTTTAGTTTACAGAGTTCTGCTCCCTTCCTATTGGCTACTTGAGGATGTATAACTAGTTGCTACTTCCTTTGTATTCCCTAGCTAAATCTGTGCAATTATATGCAGTGTTTAGTCTCTCCTGTCTGAGTATTGAGCCTCAGCAGAGAAACCATTATTAGACCTCTATAGGACTTTGTCTTGCCTCTTAAAGGAGACACTGGATTGAGGCTATATGTTGCACATGCATAACAGAGCCTATTGCTCCCTTCCCCTTCTTCGGCTTGGGCAACCAGGGAACACCCCTTTTGTCCCTTCACCGGATTTTAGTCTTGTCAGTGTAACACTCACAATGAGGCCCTTGCCACCCACAAACTTGCTCACCAAGTCATGGTGTCATGAAACCACTGTTTCTTTACCCCTTTCACCAAGGGATCCAAAGTCTGGCTTGCGGCCAGAAACCTCAAATGCTCCATTGTCAATCTGAAGTTCACTCCAAAATGTAAAGGACCTTTTACCATTGTCAAGGTGCTATCTCCCATCACCTATGAACTGTGCCTCCCATGATCATGAAAAATCCACCCAGTGTTCCATGTGTTCCTCCTATCCCTCTATCACAAAAACCCCATACATGGGCCAAACTACCCTTCCCCACCACCTGACCTCATTGATGGACAAGAGGAATATGAAATTGAGAAAATTGTATGACACCATGGATCCCCATCCTTCCATTCCTTCCTGATCTGATGGAAGGGATATTCTGCCAAAGAGGATTCCTGGAAACCCAAACAGAATCTACAGAACTCCACCCCCCTTCTTAATGACTATAAATGTCACCATCCAATTTCCCCAATCTCCATCCAAAGAAATCCCCTCACAATCATATTCATTACCCTCTCTACACCCTCACCTGCCCCCAGCAATGTTCCCTCTGACATCACAGAAGCTGGTTGGTCCACAACCACCCCATCCACTAACTCCCTTGAAATCAATGATACACCCATCTCTGTTCCTCCCCTCTCTCTGATCCAACACCTCCACAACAATGCAGAAGGCATACCCTCTGCTTCACCCAGCTATAGCTGGACCCACCCTGAACCTCTTGTTCCCACTTCTATACCCATTCCCCTCACCCAATGAATCTCCAATCGCCCTACTCAACTTCCACTGTCTATATCCCTCACTGCCATACCCAATCATTCCACCCCCCTTGACAATGAACTCACTGCTGTTATCACCATGGAACTCCACAATTCCAGCCTTGCCATGGTGCTTGATGCCCACATGGAACTCCACTCCCCATTTGCCCTCATGTATCATCTCTTCTTGATGAACTCCCACATTGCTGACTCTGCTGCCACCCCCACTGCCTCTGCTGCCCAAGCACTGGCCAACCTTCACATCTGTCAGCTCCATCAGGTCCTCAAGCACAACCTCATTCAACTGATGCATCAGCTGGACATGACAGATTTCATTATCAACATTGATCGATATCTCCAGAACCTTGCCACTACAGGCAACAACCATGTCTCCACCCTCTCTGCATCATCTGAACCTCTTACTACCCAGGAGGTTGCTGTCCTTGACTGTGTCAATAACTACTGGGCCAGAAATCAGGGAGTCTGAACCCTTCCTCCTAACCATCCCCACTATCACGAAGCATGTTACCAGTGCCACTGCCTTGACATCGCTGTTCCCTCTGTTCCTTCTACCAATGTCCCATTTGCCACAGGCAATCTCCAGGCCACCCCCAATGCTCCTGTCCCATGTGCCCATGTATTCCTCACACATTTGCATTCTCCTTGTTGGACTTGTCTACACACCAGTCCCTCCACTCCTCGCATTCCTCCTCCTTGTGCCAAGGTCATCCCATTCCATTTGGACAATGCCCAAATGTATGGATCCCTTGTTGGGTCCCCACTCCCCCTTCCTCTCCACCAGCAGTGGACAACTACAAATTCTTTGTCAGCACTGAAGCTGACAATAATGAGACTGGATCCCACTGTTACGAACGCTCCTTTTCCTATTTAAAACTCGCTCATGGCAGGAGTCGAACTCCTGACCTTCTATATAAGGAAAACCCCTATCGACACAAGGTCAACGGGACTTAGACGTTTTCCACCATAATATATCACGTGACTGCTTACATCAGCAGTCTAGACCACAAGTCACGTGACTTGTCACATGCTCAA